>SRLM01000811.1:0-192425 GCA_015708895.1 Populus ilicifolia | reverse complement strand
AAAAAAAAAAAAAAAACCATAGCAGTTAACTAATATGTATACCTGTTTGGCTATGAAAACTGAGTGAATCAAAACTAGATACACACACACACACATATATATATATATATATATATATTTACATTTCGTACTCTCAGGTCTAATGATTCTGCAACATGGTACAGCAGGATTGAAATATCTCTCCCGGCGTACGTAAATTGTTGGGTTATCAGGTACTGTTGTGTAAACTGCAATGTATAAATGAAATAATTGTTTTTGATTGCGATAAATTTTTTTAAAGTAATTTTTATTTTAAAATATATTAAAATAATATATTTTAAAAATTATTTTTAACATTAATATAATAAAATTATTTAAAAACTCACAAAAAAAATAATTAAAAACTAAAATAAATTTTAAAAATAATTATACCACATTGTGAAACAACACCAAGAACATGCGAGGAAAAAAAAACAATCCAGGAACAACTAAGTATCGTATTTAATATCATAGTCAAGTTTCTCAACTTGTCTATTGTTTTTTAAATTTAATTAATTCATAAATTTTTATATTTTCATATTTAATTAGTTTTTTAAAATTAAATTATCCATAACATCATAGCAAAGATTGTAGCATGTCCGTGCATGTCACCTAAGTATTCAAAACATGTAATGACTTTTCTCCAGTTACAGGCTACTTGACAAGGAAGGGAGAAAGACGACAAGGATTCATGTTTGATCATTTAGTAATAATCTTAACGTTTTATGATTATTCTAGTTGCTTATTTGGGAATTTTAAGGTTGCATGATCCTGCTTAGGTTTTAAGTATTATTTGGCAATATGAATATTTGATTCTCACCTTGACCATCCACTCTTGAAAATCCAATTATTTATCAAAGACATCATTTATTATTTGGAGTATTTGGGGATCTGGATTGTATTTATATTTTATTTATTATTTACTGTATAAAAAATTTAGATATTTATAAATTATCCTTTAGGTTTAGGATATTCGTTATTTATTAATTAATAAAAAATAAAAAATAAAATAGTTAATATATATCTTTGAAGTATGTATATGTATATTAAATGATAAATATTTTTTATATGTGTATTTTATATTATAGCATGTACATATAAAAAAAAGCCTAAATACTCAATAAATATATTTATATAATATAAATATATATTTTGGTTTAGATTGAATCAGATTTTATATCAAATTGATCATATTTATATTTTATTTAATATCCTTATCAGATTCAAAAAAATATTTATTCATTTGGATTTAGTCGACTTAATATCCATTAAATTTAAATTAAATTGTCATTCAACAATCTTGGGACATAGATTCTCATAGACATTTTAGTTTTGAGAAATGTAAAAATCTGTAAATTGAAGATAAAATAGAAAAGATAATTTTTTTTCCATGTAGTTCATTGAAAAAGTGACAAACATATAAAAAATATTTAAAAAGAATTTTGAATGGTGCAAGGGGATGGTAGGAGCATTTAGCATTTAAAATTGGAATTAGGAAATTAAAATAAAATACTCTCTTATTCACTTCTATTTATGGGTAATCACAAAAATCTTCACACTTCATTGTTCTTACATGAAACTCAGTTCCTCCCTGCCAGATAAATCAATCCATGACACTGCTATTTAAATTTTGACTACATTTATTTTCAAATTAGTTTAAATATTAACTTAATTAATCCAAGTGACCTGGTTGATCAACCCACAACCCTGAATAAATTTGTCAACTTCAAAGAAACCTTTAGTAAAGAAAATTATTTAAAACTTTTTTTTAATATGTCCAAAAACAATGTTGTAAATTTTGATGGTGATATATATATCTATAACAGAAAAAAGAGACAATAAAGGTAGACATTCAGAAATTCTATTTCTTTTTTATTTTCTTTTTCATGTGATGAACTTATTCAGTCACATGTCTAACAGGAAAATTGTGCCAAAAAAGTAATCATGAAAGATGACAGGCCTTAAATTTCAATCTAGGGGTTGTGCAGAAGAAATATGCAACCAGGAAAAGGCGTAGGAATTAGATCAAGCCACTTGCGAAGACACTCTAGCTAAGTTTGAATTAGAATCCTGATCCTCCTGAAGCAGGATTTGGAATGTTCTGCAAAAACTTGGCCCTTGCGGCGGGGTCTGTTGAAAACAGTCCAAGCACAGCAATTGTAGCTGTACTACTTCCAAATTTCTCTATACCTCTAGAAATCATACAAGTATGGTTAGCCTCCACAACGACCACCACATCTCCACCTAAAAATGATGAAGCAGTCTCGGCAATCTGCCTGGTAAGTCTTTCCTGTACTTGGAGCTTGAAACCATAAAAACGTACTATCGACTGTAAATGGGATTTAATGACAGGGGTGATTTCTTCCGCATAGTACCCAATATGCACAACACCATAAAAGGGAAGTAAATGATGCTCACACTGGGAGCAAAATGATAGATTCAGCTCGGTATACATCCGCTTATTATGGCTGACTTCCCCATTTTGTTTAAGAGGATTCATCCTGCCACAAGCAAAGCCATTCAGTTTCGTTTCTAGATTGGCGTTTTGGAAATTCATCAACCACTTGACAAAATGACTAGGAGTTCCAGCAAGCTCTTTCCGTAATGGGTTTTCACCCAAAGAGGTGAGAATTGAAGTAACTGCTGTAAGCATTCCTGTGTTGGGCTGTCCGGTAACTTCAGCACTCGAGGAAAATTGTGAAGGACACCAACACTGCTTCTTTGGGTCTTTCATCAGAGTTTTATCAACATTTATTCCTCTGAACTTCAGGAGACTCAAAAAATCATCCCAAACATCAGCAAGATCACTTTCAAAAACACCTGAACCTGAATGGACCAGTGCCTTAACCCAAACATGGCGATTGGAGTCAATGAAAGGTGGCTCTGTATTTGGGAACTGAATATGTGAACATTGGAGTATGACGGCAACACCGGCTGGCTTGATACCAAGATGCAGAGCTGAGCAGATTTCGTCTGCCAAACGCTGTGGATCTTGGAGTCTTTTGGCAAACACATCAGCAACTCTTGAGAGCTTGCTTAATCCTACAACCCTCTGACCAGATGGGACATAACCTATTTGACACTTAACCTGGAAAGGAACCAAGCAAGATTCGCAGAATGAAAACAGGTCAAGATCCCGAACAATAACAAGCCCGCCTGCTCCGCCTGCATGACCAACTACATCATCCAAACCAACTTCTGGAAACAATGCACTTTGAACAATTTCCTTTGCCTTTTGTTTATAGCCTGAAAAATACGATAACGAACTTGCCACAGTGAGTACTTAGCAAAGTCAAACTTCCATCTCTAAACTAATCCTATTTAAGAAGCAAGCACAATAAATAATACATCCAAATACAATTTTTTGAACCAAAAACTCATTTCTTTCTCTTCATTCTGCATCAGAATCATCACGCAATTTCAGATGATATTTTACAGTTTACACTACACAAGGAGCCATGTAGAGCTTGTAAGTCAGTGCATCTAAGCCGCGCATAGAACACAGCCATTTTCTTATTTTGGAAGTGTGTCGATGCATCTGTGTATTTGTTACTTATTATCAATTTAAAGGATCAACTTCAGACCGCGATCAATCCTACCACCAGAGCCTGCCTAGTTCCAGGGTGTGGAGTTGGTTGTGGGAAGTTGAGACCAATCATAAAATGTAGAGTTCATACACATTTGTTTTTGCATAAACCAGGAAAAAAGGGACAATAAATTCGGCATTAAATGGAATGATATATGAACAAGACAACTTAGGTAACTCAAACTGAACCTCATCAAAGAATGCCTCAAAATAGAATCCTTAAAACTCCATGAGAGAAAAATAAACCAGTCATCACACAGGCTAACAAGCTTAAAAAAAAAGAGAGCCAAGGAACCAACCAAAGACGAGTTCTTATACGCCAAAAGCCAAAAACAACCATGTAGTGGAAAATATTGTTTAGGGCCGGAACGTAAGCATGAATATTTACTAGCCAAGTGTGTTTAATTCAGATGAGAGTTAATGATTAAATTAATAGCATGTGTGGAAACAAAATTGGAATTTGTAGGGATAATAACCTTTGGTTCCTTCTCGAAGCGCCTTGGCGACGCGAAGCGGGGTCTTTTTAAGGCCTTCTCTATTAATGTCCTCGCCAAGACCTTGCAAAAGAACTTTCACAGCATCCTCGATAGCTACGGTCTCCGGTTGGTCCTCAAATCCCTGATCAAGGCAATCAAGTTCCACTCCATTCTCAATCTCTTCAATGAAATGTTCCTCATTCAAAGCGCCCATTGACAAACCACAAATACCACCAACTACACCAACCCCAGATCCCAAAAGATCAAAACAAAACCAAAAAAAAGAGTTTACTGAGTCAAATAGCCACCAATCAGCCGAAGAAATCCAATAACAAATCAGAATGAATGTAAAAAACAAACTTTTTATGAGAAACGATGATAAATTTGAAAACTTTTAAGCACCCAGGTGCCAAAACAATCAAAGGGATAAGGGAAACAATCTTTTCAGGAACCCAGAAATGAATCAACAAGAAAATTCAGAATCTGAGCTACCTGCTGAAGAAGAAGAGCAAAAGAATGGTGGACAGCAAAGAAGGTATGGTTTAGGGGAGGTGCTGAAAGCAGATGTGATAATAAGTATATATGGTTTACAGGGAGGTAGGGAAAGACAGTGAGGGGAGAGGGAAGGAGGCGACGCAAAGGAAAGCAGTGGCCAGGGTTGGTGGTGGCGTGGAGAGAAATGTAGGGTCGCCGTTGATCTTCAGAAACTTGTGGATCCTTTAGGCTCTCATCCGAATGATAGGTTTTTAGTTGCTCTCTATTTATTTATTTGATAAACGTAGGGTGGCTGCGCTCTCGCTATCTTTCACTTCGTCTCTGTACTTCTTCTCTACTTCCTTAATGTCACAAAAAATTATAGAATTAAATTATAAATTATTCATTTTAGTTTTGAAAAGTTAATTAAATAGTTTTTTAAATTCCAGGAATTTCCTTGATTAGTGTTAATCAAGCTTAATTTAGTGGTTTTTTTTATTCCAGAAAAGGTATTATCTTCTCATCAATACTGTCATATTTTTTATTTTAAAAAATGTTTTCCATCCTATCTATATCTTTATCAACCTTTTCTATTTCTTAATAATATTAAAAAAATTAAAAAATAACTTTGTGTGAATCAAAATAATCAGGTTATAAATGCACTTGAAAACACAGGAATATATATATATATATTTCAAGACTAAGAAGACTAACCAATTATTTTTTATGAATTACAAGGACTGACTTTGGAATGATTTTGGGAATCTATGACCCTTTGACGCCAGCTGGGGCGATGCCATTTGCCTGGGTAGTGCTGGGAGTTGGTAATGGTGGTGGGACCAGAAGATGGGTAGGGAAGAATAGGGCAGCCACCAACCCACGTCCCAGACTTCCATGGAATAGGACTTTCCGTGTGATCCGGATCTAAGATGCCCGATACCTTGAAAAAGCGGTGACTCGGGACGCGGTTTGAAAAAAAGTAAAAATTCATCCGGTTAATCGTGGATTACTGAGAATTTGAATACTGCTACTGATAATTTGGATCGATTATTTTTATTAAAATAATATTATTTTATTTATTTATTTTCTTCAAACAATATTAGAATTGACTGAGATTATTTTCCACTGTTTTTTTAAATATCGTGTTAATTGTTTTTGCTGAGCTTAAAATTTAGTTTAGGTTAGATTTTGAGTTGTGAATCTAAATACACCTATAGACAACGTTTGATTAATTATTTTTAAAAGAGCCACCAATTAAAAATAGCTAAAACAATTTAGAAAAAATTGTTCCTTTGTTCACTAAAATAGTATAATAATAATTTTTTTATATATTATCCTAAATTATTTTTAACTTTAACTTTGACCTAGATATTAAAAGTGTTTGGAATCACAGTTATATCTCTATTTCTAAAAAAAATTAATTTTAATTTTTATTATAAATTAATTTTTTATATTTCTCAGGTTGATTTTTAAAATAATTTTAAAAAATAAAAATTATTTTAATATATTTTAATATTAAAAATATTTTAAAAATAACTATAACCATATTTCTAAACATCTATATCCTCCTAAATGAAATAACAACGTATTGTGTTCTACAATTATGTATAAAAATACTCATTGATTGACGTGTAAGATGATAACAAGTCTTAACTTTCACCTGGCACAGTATGCAAGAATCCCCCTCCTATTTTTCTTTGACCATAAATTCCACATTTATTAAACCTAATTTTACTCGATGAATTAATCTGAAACTTAATTAATTGAACTCGGAGTCTTAAAAATAGTTAAAATCTAGTTTAATTTTTTAAAATCAAATAATATAACCATTTTTTATAAAAAAAATTGAAACACCCATGTTTAATAAATTTCATTAATTTTATTTTTTCTTTTTCTAGAAATTTCAGTCACGGGGCCGAACTTTGACTGCCTAATTTGGCGAATCGAAAGAATTTGAAACCTTTTTGGAATGAGAAAGGGCGAACAAAATAATGAGGTAAAGGCTCTCGGCTCGATGAAGACATCACATTGCCTGAGAAGAACGTGGAAGACAGGCAAGTGAGGTTCTAGCCCAGCGATGGGAGGGGCTTGTTCCCTTCCTCAGCATATGGGTTCGAACCTTACCATGTACGTTTGTCACCCCCGCGGTGCCTTACCTGTTCACTGGGCTTGCAGGATGTTCAGTGGACCGTGTGGATTAGTCATGGTGCGTGTAAGCTGACCCGGACACCACACGTAAATCAAAAAAAAAAAAGAACGTGGAAGACAGTGGCTGCAACTTCTAACAACCAGGTTCGTGGGAGAGAATCGTTGAATAAAAGACGGTGGAGGTCAATGCATGTTAAGTGTATTTTGGGAATTGTGGTCGTTTTTGTTCTTATGTTTTGAGAGACGTGATTTTCAAATATTATTTTTTGCATAGTTTTTAAACAAGCCCTACTTCAGGATCTGAATTGTGAGTTTTAACGGATAATTTAAATTAATATTTTTATATAATTAAAATGATATTATTATAAAAAAAAATAATAAATTATAATTAAATTTTTAATGAGGTTTTATTAGGCTATCAAATTATATCAAGTTTTTTTTTATCTTCAACCCAACTTAATTTTAACCCAGGATCAATCCATTGAATTAGGCTTGATTTCAAAATTATCATTTTTTGTATGATTGTTTTATCTAAATCCATGATTGAATTTACTTTTTCATCAAAAACATGTTTTTGTTATTTGGTTGAAATCATAGTTGAATGTGAAATGACTAAATAGGATATTAATTTTTTTCATATATGATATTAAATAATTAATATATATTTAAGATTAATAACTTGTAAAATTAAAAATTATACAATTCTTTTATTCAACTTGAAGTAATTTCATCTCAAACACAATCTATATTTGATGTCTTGTTGTCTTCATGTATTTGTGAGCGTGAAATAACATTATGTGAAAATTTCTAGGTATAAAATTAGAATAACATTTAAACTCATTACAAATAATGTCTTGTTCAGACTTGTTTATATATATATATAACTATAAAAAAGCCATTTATACAACAACATCTTATATAGAAACATCGACATATTTTGTAAATTTTTTTATTTTTTTCCACATCCCAACAACTCGCTCAATTACATATTGAACTGGGGAATGAACCCGGTTGAATACCTCCTCCCGACTCCTCATCTGACTTCGATGGTGAAATTTTGAAATATAATATCTTTTATCTCTATATGGACCTAGAAATACATATTCAATTGGATAATCAAAGTCTAAAACATAATATTTCCCGCATTTACCTAAAACATTTAAAATAAAAATTATTTCAACCACATGGCCACAAATTAATTAAATGAAATTTTTTTAGATGGCCTTATGAAAAATTATTGTGTCTTGTGCGCTATCTTTTTATCCAAACCAAACAAAAGTAAATTGCATATTGGAGCTACATGTCATCATAATATTTACATTGGTACTCATTTCCTTCCAATGAATGACATTTGATTCTCCTAGGACACATAAGCACCCGCATGTATGCCACTGATTGCTCCTACATATTTTTAAAAAACATATTAAAAAAATTAATTATAAATGAATTGCCAAATAGACTATATATATAAAATGGAAACACAAATATATTCAACCACTAATAATCTTAAATGTTACTTTAGAATATAACATATATCTCGGATTCATAGCGATTTCTCGTAGTGTAGTTGAAAATTTTAAATAAATTGATTTTTTTATTTCAGTTGATAGCAAACACATAATATCTAGAAGCTCGTTGAAATACCTACTCATTGTTTTACTGGAATATTAAAATCTCTTTTGGACCTCCCTATTAGAAGCACTCAACAATAAAGTATAAAGATACATGATAATTTTCTCAATAACACAAATCTTCCTTTATAGTTTTAGTCTATATAGTGTTTATAAACAAAAAAGAAAAAATTTGAATACCATTGCATTCATCCCAAATATATTTACATGGTGCATCCAATGTTCATTTGAAATTTCATTCAACCATTACATTCATGAGTTATATGAAATCATACAAGGTTGTTTATAGATGTAGTTATTGTAATACAATATAAGTGCATATATTGCGCACAATACTAGTTTAAAATGATCAAATTCTCCACACCAAAATGAATCACTCACATTGTCGTCGTCATTTTTATCATTCTCATCATCATCATTATCATCGTCTACATTGTTATCATCAATAACACCACTACTAAAATCAATATATATAAATGTGAAATAAATTAAGCGACATTTGTTCATGACATTTTTATATTCCTCTCCAAAAAAGTCCTTAAACCAATTTGTATTCACATCTACAATTTTAATTAAATAATTATAAGCAAAGTACAATATATTATTTCTTTTTATTAATATATATATATATATGTTATAAGCTTTACATTCAAACCTCAATAAATCACATTACTTTTATAGCAAATATAATTTTTATTATTCTATTAATCCCTTTTAAATTTACAAAAAAAAAAAACTTTGTTCATTATTCCATTCAATTTCATTTATTTATCTCACTACTTTAATTACAATAAAATCCATCCCATCCTAAAATCTTAAACCATTAATATATGTCTTGCAAACAATTTGCAATTAGTTAATTGTTACTATTTTGTTTGTGCAAAAAATACCAGAAATGTCATTAAAAGATCGGGTCTAACATAAAGCATGAATACATAATGAAAGAAAAACAATTTACTATGTATAAAAAATATGCAAGCTAATATACTTTAATAAGAAAGTCAAAATAGATTAGTTATACCATAAATGTATTTGAAAGTGATGTGTTCAATTTTATTGAAATAGTGAATTATATAGGCTGGAAAAGAAACATTCATAAGCATACAATACATGTACACTTTATCATGCATTCAAATCTAAATTTTTCACCTAAAAATTTTATGTTTAATAGGCTATAATATATAACAATACAAAGACATACTCGACACTTATTAAAAACATCAAGAAAACATTGGATATAGAGTACACAATTGCAAGTCTTTGTCAATAACACAACAAGCGCACACGATACAAATAAAAAAACATGGTATATCCTCCTGAAGACAACAAATAAAAACTGACAGCAAACAGCACAGATAAAGCTCTAAAACAATATCATTTTAATTATGCAATGAAAACAATAATATAAAAGATCGTAGCATAAACAATTCCACATCTGCAATGACAATTACATGTTAATTTGTCTCTTATGAAAATTCAATAGAAACATAAAAAAACCATATTGCAAAAAAAAAAGTTTGTACACTAAAAATCAGTTTTACATGAGGCAAAAAGTGAACAAAATGTGAGGTCTAGATATACAATTCAACTAAAATTAATATTATGTATATACATTATTTAGCAATTAAATAAATAAATCAGTGCAATATATGCCAAAAATATATATGATTCTCAACATTTAATTTAAAATTTCTAGTGCTCGTAACAATAAAAGAAGAAGTTTTGAATTCTAACAATCAATTGCAATGTTAATTGTCTAAAATATATACAATATATTTTGGGTTTCACATTAATATCAAGTAATCTATAATTGAAGTTCCATTTAAAGATTGAGTTGTACTCCATAGTTTGAGGTTTGATCTCTTCTCAAACATTAGTCTTAATCATTGCAGTTTTCTTTTTTTAATTTCAAATCTTACCTATATTTTCTTTCTACTCCTAACCATGAAATATTCAATAGCAAAACAATAAAATTCACTCCCCGAAACAACTTCAACTATGGAATAAAACTCCGCCATCACTTCTTGATTTTTTCACCATTTCTTATTCATAAAACCAAATGTGTTGTCACTTTTTGTAAAGATATTGTCAACTAAGTCAGCCTATTTATTTATGTGTGAAAAAGTTGCACTCCTATTTTAGAGCTTTTTTTTTAGACACTCTTACTAGAACATTTTTTTAATTGCTTTTCTCTTACCACTACTACTAGGTTACTAGTACTAGCACCAACATTGACACGAACAACTATATTGTTGGCACCATCAACAAAGTTTTGTATACCATCTTTCTTGTAATATCTACTACCCTTTTCTAGGTTAACATCACCCACTCCTATGAAAACATTCATTAAGAAGGTGTTTAAATAAGTTTATCAGTAGATAAACATGATATCATATTTACCATAAAAAGCTAGCTCGATATCAAAATACCTAAATTTCCTAGCTCTATATATTTCTTTTAAATAAAAAAACATTAATTTAAATGAATAAGAAGGATTTAAAAAGAAAAATTAGAAAATTATCATTAACTTTGAGTTGCAATAAAATCAAACCTGAATTTTAGATTTCCATCACTCACTAGTGGTATAAATAATTCTCAACTCTAAAAATTATTAATAATTATTTAATTGATAAGATAGATATAAAAAAAAATATAGAATGAATAAAAAACTGTGTGAGCTGCGGAGCTTATAGTTTTCACACTACTAATAAGATTCCTAAATTCGGCCGTAGGCTTTTCAAAACGCAAAAGTTGAGAAAGCCTTTCCTTGTGGTTTTTTTTTAAATAAATAAATAAATATGTAAGAATGTTCCTATTAATTTTTATGAAATTGGATATGATTTTTTATTTTTTTTCTTCTATCTCTCTTCCATTAAATAATTATTGATAATTACATTTCTAGCCTCGTGAAATTTATCAAACGAATAAACACAATCTTAAAGTCAAAATTTTAAATTATGTCAAGACCTGCTTTTCACGTACCACAGGATTGAAAATAACACGGTGCGGTTGAGCACCAAGCCAAGCCACCAACCCTTTCCTCTTTATATAGTGATTTAACGTGGACTGACCTCCTATTTCTCTTTAAATAATGTATAAAGTGTTATATTTCTTAGAATATGATTTATCTTGTTTTGAATTTGATTTGCTTTTATTTAGTCATTTATTTATTTATCTTTAGAATAAGCCAATTAAATAACTATTTATACTTAAAATAAATTGGTTGGATTTATTTCCAAAATAAAAGATATATATATATCAATTAAAAAAGAATAAAGTTATAGCCAAACATTAAAACGCAGGAATGAATTTTTAGCCAGCATGGACGAATCCAAACAGAGCTTATCTAATAATTTGGATTTCACAAATATTTTTTTAATTAAATATCTTTAATTTTATTTTTTTAATCAAGAGAAATTTTATTTTCATTTAATTTTTAATTTCGTCTTTCACTGAATAATTTTTCTTTGTTTTTTTTAAAATGAACAGCGGGTCCCATGAGCATGACATGGCACGTGTTAAAATGTCCATCAACATTTTATTAATAACGGAGACACTTAAGTGAAAGCAATTAAAAATAGAGCACCCCTGGAATCAAAATTTGATAATTACAATTACTGAAATTTTCCTCAGATAAACCCTCCAGCCGAAACAATACCGAAAATTGTAAAACCCTAGTAAAGAACCAGTAACCAATGGAACCTTCATCCAGATCATGGTCTCCATGCTCAATCCACCAGCACCACCGCCGCCGCCACCACCACCACCCCTTGTGCCAACGCCACCAGCACCAGCACCACCACCACCACCAATCTAGTTGCCCTTTGCATGTAAGTCCTAGATTTGCTCTTCAAGCTGCTCAACATCCAAGACCTATTCTTTCTTATCCATTGGTAAAAGACTTGAACTTGGATTCCACTGCCAGCAAAGAAACATCTGCCCCAGTTGCCCAGTAAGTAGTGAACATCTTCTTCTGCTGCTTTTTTCTCCAAATTTCAAATTTTGGTTTCCATGTAACTGTAAGCGTCTCATAATAAACAGGGTGTTGCAAGAGCCAAAGTGCGATGTATTAGGAGAGGAAGATGAAGAGGAAGATGAAGATGACGACCCTATTTTCGTTCTTACAGATGAATGGAGGGAGTTCTTTGCCAGATCTGAAGCTAGGAGAAAATTAGGTAGTGTCTTTTCCTTTGCCACATTCTGTTTGTTACGTGCTATTCTTTATGTAGTTTTTCTTTTATTCATGATTTCGTTCTTGCTCTGTGTAGAGAAGCAGCAAGGCAAGAAAAAAGAGAAACACTAGATGGAATTGCTCTAAATGATATTGAACAGTGTAATGAAAGGGCGAGGGCGTGAGAGATTTAAGGAGCAGGAATTGCTTCCCCGTTGTTCTACCTACATGGTTAATGCATCACCTCACTTTTCTGTTTGTACTGCTCTTGCTGTGTGAAAATCTTCTGCATATAATACATATAGAATATGCTACCTCTTAAGGCAGATGAATCCTTTTCTGTAATGCAAGCAGAAATGCTACCTTGTCTTTGATCTGTGGATTATGTATCCAGTTTGCTACATTCAACGAGCAACAATAATGCTGACCATATTATGAAATTACCAGTTGCGACATCAACAAACTCTGAAAACAATATAGCCCAGATGATTGGCATAACAGGGGTTTTCCTTCTATGAAGCGCATGAGGGCGTTTTCTGATTTCATATTTCCAAGATCTAAACATAAATCAGCCTCCATGCTCATATATGATGCTTGCTAATTGGTCAACATCTGACATCATTGCTGCATCTAGTCTTAAACACATTTTCATTTTTACATGGTGCTGTCATGGAAATATTCGAAGTACAGTTTGAACATAAGTAGACACAAATTAGTTGATGAACGCAGGATTTTTACGGATGGCTGTCAAAGAGACACCATTACGAGTTTTGAGGCTTTAAGCTCATAAATTTGGAATAATGCCAATTTTTAAACACATGCGCACGCATATGGACAGGGGTATGAAGTTTCCAAATCAAACAGGTTGAAATGAATTCAATCTTGCTCATCAAAGAGCTGTTTCAATAGAATAGAAAGAATAATTATCATAACCACACAATCTCTTAAACATTGACAGTATCTCTTCCAAAAGAACCAATTTTTATTGACAAGTGCTAAGCAATTTTCATTTCCACAGACCACAAGGGGCCCGTAGCTGGAGCTGCAACATCGTGGAATGGGAAAACTTTTGAGTTGAGGAAATAGGCATCGCCAAACCATTTAGGGTTTCAGCTTGTTGAAAGCAGCAGCAACTCTATCATCCGTAATCAATCTATGACTCTCATAAAAATCTAATATCTCCATTGAAATATTTTTCACCTGCCAAATCAGACACGAAGGCTCATTATTTGAAGCAACATACATCCAACATGATAAATTAAGTAAAGCTTTTTGCAGCAGTTTGTTAAATTTCAAGATCACCAGTTATGAATTGTGCATTTCTGTGTGCAGGCACATGCTGGTGGGCCGGCTTAAAAACATCACTTAAAAGGTAACTTGGCCCAGGAACATATCCACCATCTGGCACAAAATCAGGTAACTCCCATACTTGAACAGGATTCATGAAAAGTGTAAGGTGGCCGGTTATAGTGACCTTTCAGGGCATAGCTAAAGCCTCCCATGAAGACCAAGTCTTAACCTAAAGAAAGCGTAGTAAGATAGACAAGCTGCTTAGGCATGTTCGAGAATAAGGTGAAAACTATGTTCTTAAAAATTTTGATTTTTTTCTTAGAATAAGTTTTTTTTAATCCTTTTGGATTGTTTTAATGTATTAATGTCAAAAATAATTTTTAAAAAATAAAAATAATTTTATTTTAATATATTTCTATATAAAAATCACTTTAAACCACTCATCGCTACGAAAATTTCCACAATTCCAAACAGAACCTTCCACGTAAGGGACATCATGCTTTATGTTTCAACAGGTAGCGAGACCTATCGTAGGTACGGAGAAAGCCTGGCCTTTTGGTACTTGGGATAAATCGACGCTTCAGTTATCTTTCAAAGCAGAAAGTTGCGATAGTTTCAATATAGAGTCTATCGCAATAATAGGAGGGAACAACAACAACAACCGCAAAATTGAGCTTAGAGAACTCACCACATTCATATCTACACGGAGCTCTTCAAACCATGCTGTCTTGTCTTTTTCTCTATACACGCTAGCAGTGTATATGCAGGCTAAGGCAATAAGATGTGGGGGATGTATAAGAATCAAATCCATCTTGTATGTGTCGTTCACAAGTCCCCTGTATATCTCAGCATGGTTAATTCATTTTAACTCAGATCAAGAAATCATGACGCTGACATTAAAATTATGATGCAATTCCTAGCATAAAAGAAAGATATATCCACGGGAGAAAAATAAAACTTAGAAAAATCAATATAACAAATTTACTCTTCAATTTATGGCAGCTGCTTTGAGATAGAGAAGAAAAAAGGTTTGTGCAGAGATTGGAACAAAGTCTTTTGTTTTCAGAAACTTTTCAGACTTAAACATAGTTATTGTCAATTTATTCTTTTAATATTTAAAAACCCAGGGGTGCTTATTTTTTCCATTCTGGCTGGTTGGAGGGAAGAGAATTGGGGTCCAGCAACAGAACTGAAATATACAATGGCCATCTTCACCACTAGTCTTCTCACATTTAACTTATCAGCCATTTCCAAAGGACAAAGGAATTTCAACTATGAGTTACAATTGGGATTTTTGGCCACAGAGAGAGGAGGCAGCCACCATGAACCAATCAGGACGCATGCACAATGAACATGATGATGGCCCACATGATAAGAACAATATATAACGAGTGACAAACTAGCTCTACACACTTTTTAACGCCAACTATCAATCACCTGTAAGAAGTTCTCCCTAACACGAATGTTGTTTGGATGCCCAAACTTATGTAAAACCAACCTCATATTTTAAGGACTATAATGAAAGAATGCATCTTTTCTAGGTTAGGAGATGGGTGTTTACTTGGCCTTAGAGACTGGAGCCTTACCATGTTAATTGAGTCATGCTTATATCATTCATGCCAGCATCCTGCAAAAATCTGCCAAGATGTGAAGAAACACAGGAGAAAATGTTCTTCTGAAATAAGATACTCAATTTGCAAAACAGAAATTGCAATATCACAAGAAAACAATATACAACCAGTAAAACAGATTCGTTGGTATTAGGTGGTATTAATGAATCTAAAGTTGTGCAATTAGGCATCTGTAGTTAGTAACATGCAAGATAACTAATCACTTCAAATTCAGCAGCCAATCATTTTAAAATTTTTGAAACCTAGTATTACTATTGATTAATCTAACCTTGTGAAATTATGTTTCTGTAATTAGGAACATGTCAAACAACTTGTCATGTCCAGTTCAACAATCAATAATTTTAAGGTGCGCTTTCGGTTCTAGTAGTCAACTTAATATGAAACATGCCCCCAACTCAGACTTTTGGAACAGCTAGAAGTTATTAAACAATATGAAGATCATCTGTCCATTAACATTTCTTTTAAATGTGCTCATATAAGGAACAGGCAGAAAATGGAAACCAATAAATAGTAATCTTGTCTTATCTAATTATATAAAGATATCTAACTAATAAATAATAATCTAAATCCACGTAATTAACTGAGATTCATAATATGTAGTAAATAAAACAAAAATGAGAATACAAAGAACAAAAAGGAAAAGTAAAAGTCTGTGTTGGAGCTTAAGCATGGCAGACATCAAACAAGATGCAATTTGCAAAAAAGAAAAGAAAAGAAAAGAAAAGAGCCTATATGAATCATGTTTTGATCCGTAACCTGATGGCATTGTTTATTCTTTCAGAATTGTGCATGTGGTACAAAAAAAACTACTCAAGCAACCTGTTAATTCAGTTTAAAATGAATTTTAATGCATAAGAAACAAGGCAAAGAAGATAAAATACTTACTGAGGCAATGAACGATAAGGATGAAATACAACTAAATAATAGTCAAGAGCTTCCAAAATCTTCATTTCCATCTCAAGCATGTCTTTGATCTCATATCTATGCTTGTCATCAGAATCTGTGGGGCAACAGTGCAAGGTTGTAAGCATTTTAGTAGTAAATATAAGTCCAATAACCAAAATATTTTAAGAACTCAGCGAATCAATCAATCAAGTCTGCTAACAAGTGATTACATATTTTTTTGATGTAGTATACAAGAAGTCTGGCTTGCACTGTGCTCTCCTCTGCTTTTGATGCCAAATACAAGCAAGTTGGGCCTACAAGACGTGGATCATATTCCGACATACTCTTTCTGGAAGCACAATGAAAAATTAAGACTAGTGAGCGATACTACAAAAAATACTGGCCGTTTTCTAGGCAATGCATCAGCTTTACTATCACATTTACAAATAAGAGGGAAGCTGATTAGAGAGACCTCATGAAGAAAAAGGAGTAAGTGGATGATTAGAGATCTGAAGAAGTGGGTGAGAAAAAAAAAACAGGAAGAAGGCTGACAAGGCATCACATCCCAGAAGATCACGCCAATGAGAGATAGGAGGGCCAAATATAAATTTTGCGAAAAGAAGAAGAGGAAGAAACTTATCCATTTGAATGGAAATGGATACTAGAAATGGATATCGAGCACTCATGAATGCCTATGATTGAAAATTGAAGAGTATTTTAGATGACTAGAAATGACAATACTACAAGAATTGGCATTCAAATCTCTTTCCCTTTGTTGGTCATCATACTCTTCTTCCCACCATCAGAAATTAATTAATACCTGGTATACAAACGCCTCATATATGTAACTGCAGTAGCAACAACCCTGAAACATCAAGCAAAAAATTAAAAATGCAACTAGTTGGTGACACCTTATGAAACCAAACAAGAAAAAACAAAACGATCCCTATCAAATTAACTATGGTGATAAAATGGAATGATTAATGACCCCGGCGTCTTACCTGGAATTCCAAATATGGGGTATTAGACAAGACAAGAAGAGCAGTATATAAATCTTTTAAAGAAAAAGTTCAAACCTTTGCCTCACTTTAACATATTGAGCCAATTTGCATATAGCTGAGGGGAATAGAAAATCGAAAGACGCAAATTAGCAAATGTCATGGTGAATAATACACAAGAAAGAAAGGGAAAAAAAAAAACACTATCAACCGTTGTGGGCACATGTATATGCGAATTCCAATAAAAGTAGCTGTAAGAATTGGATTGTTAAGACCAAACATATATAAACAACAAAAACCCATGTCCCAGAATTTCGGTTGCAATCTCATAAGCCAAGAAAAATCAAGATTTCCTAGGTTAAATCTAACAGAACAAGAAACAAACTCAATAGTAAACATAATAAAATTGAGAAGGATAAGAAAAGAAAGACAGAAAGGCGTACGAATGACCATATGCATCTTAATGAGCTTGAAATCTTCAAGAGTTATGCCCTTTTCTTTGTCAAGTGGTTGCACTCTATCCACGTCTTCTAGGTCAAAAAGATGCTTGCTGCACACAATTCATCCAGGAACAGGTAAATAAACACCCTCAAAAGAGATGAAAACATGAGAAAAAAGAAAAGGAAAGATTCATCTTACTAGTGAGAGGAGGTCCAGAAATTGGCAGCCATTCTTTACAGGGAGCCTGCTGATGTGTGGCCTCGACTGACGATTAATTTGCCTAGCATAGGAGTTTCCGTCTGCCAATGTTTGAGCAAAGATGTGGTTGTAGCGGCCCGCTGGATCTTGAAGTCAGCTTAGGGCTTTCCGCTGCATTCTGTTTAGATGGCACGCTTGTTTCGGGGAAGTTTGCCATACTTTGTCCCTGCAAGTTTACGAATATGCAATGTAGTCTTTGTACTCTAATTTTCTTGACAAGTTAACCTTGAAATAATTCCAACGCCTTGGAACCTTCATCTACCATCCATAATTGTCAAACTAGCCTTGAAACTAAATGGAAAAAAATAATTGAACTACTGGATTACTGGGTAAATTCTATTAGGATAATAATATAAAAATAAAAAATAAATAACAGGATAAAATAAAAAATGATACATAAAAATTATATGGTTTACCTAAACTAGATTACGTTAATAAACAAGTATAAATAAATTTTATCAGGTAATATGAAAATTACAATCTCTCTTTAATAATAGAAGAATAATTGAAATCTCTTTAATAATAGAATAAAACACGTCACTTATTCTCTCTCAAATGCCTCATAATTATATAAGATTACTCTCCCTCTCTCACTCTATTCTTTCTCTTTTATATTTTTTCTTATGTTGTGCTCTACATGACAAGGATTCACTTTCTATTTATAAGTAAGCATCTTTGCCCTAATCTTGCAAAAGACAAAAGCAAGACAAGTGACACTGATTGATACTGTAAGTGATACCGAATTGGTACTTATTTTTTATCTAATTGGCTGGCGGTGCTAACAAGCTTTACAAATTGACAGGTCATGGATTCAATAATTTAATTAAAAAATATATATTTTTATTTTGATTTAAAAAAATATTGGTATTGTTCTATATGATATGTTCAAATTAAATTTTAAATTTTTTATATTATAAGTTGTATCGTGTTTAATGATTATTGTATTGTGTTTATACTAATATCTTTTATCTATTTTTATGATGGCTGGTATGGGAAAAAAAAAACAAGAAGGAGATTGAGCATTAAAAATATAACATTTTATTCTAAATTAGAGTGAAATGTGACTAGTTTAAGCTGGGGAGTCAAACTCTTAACGTAGTATTTGAAGATAATAAAAATAAAAGAAATATATTTATTTTCTTGACAAGTTAATTCAAAAAAATTGGATTAAAAAAAATATGAAATAAAGTAAAAGGAGGCTTGGTATTTTTAGCACAAAGAGGACTTGTAATTCCTAGCACCACAAAATAATTATGAAAATAAATAAATAAATAATAAAATAAGAGAAATACCTGTGCCACCAGCACTAGGGGCTTGTGTGTCAAGAAGTTACCGACCATGCGCCTTTTTGTAATTTCATGCTCTGGCAATATGTGAATTTTTGAAAAACATGAAAGTATAAAATAGTCCTCTAACTATATAATAAGTTTCAGTTGGGTTATGATAATATAAAATTTAACTAGTGTGACGTCACTCGAGAAACTATTTTTCCTCGATATTAATATAATCCATCTATTTATTTTTATTTGTCTACATCGACACCGACACTACGTGCACTGTTCAAATCCAGTCATGGTAACATGAGCAGCCAAAAAATAATAATTAAAAACACTAATAATTATTGCACTCTGTACGTAAAGCTATTCTATCATTTTTTTTTATGTTTTGTAATTATTTTCATGTTTTATTATTTAAAATAAAATTTTAAAAATAAAAAAATATATAGATTTATTTGGAAATGAAACATATTTAAAAAAAATATTATTATTACATTTTTAATTACTCTATTTGTGCTTGATTGCACTCTTGCTTTAGTTGATAAAGATTTAACTTATTTGTTTTTAGAATTTTTAGTCTTGTGTGTATAAAAACTGAAAATTTATTAGGTGAAATAAAATTGGAATTTGAAATTTTTTGATATATTATATAAAAAAATGACACAAACAATTTTTTTACATTAAAGTCCCATATAAACTACTGAATTAAGTGATGAAGCATAAATTCCGTGGATTTGAATGAATTTTTTACACGAAAAAAATCAATGTAAGAAAAAACTTTACTAAAACTAGTACATGTTAAAAAACAATATTCATAAAAAATTTCTAAAACTGCTTTTTTACGATAAATAACCGGATAATATCTAGTGTTTTTAGATAATTTTAAAGTAAATATTTTTTAATTTAAAATTTTATAAAATATTTTTGATTTAGATGGCAGATGAGCTTGCTCCTAGTTTTATTTTTAAAGTTTAAATTTATTAAAAAATATAAAATATAATCCATAATTTATTATGTATTTGATATTGTGATATATAGTATTTTTAAAAGTAAATTTTACTTAAAAATATATTAAATCATGTTTGGTAGATTTATTAATTTAATTTTAGTATCAATACATCAAATTATTAAAAATATTTTTAAAATATATCTAAAAATAAAATTTTTGACAATCTTAAACATTCACTTAACACATTTAAAACCCATGGAATAAAATAATAGTTTAAATAGATATAAAAACTAATCCAAAGTTGCATGAAAATTTATTGTCTATTTAAGAGTATAATAGATATTATGTTTTAAAGTGTTTTTATCTAGAAATATAATAAAATAATATTTATTTTATTTTTAATATCAGCATATTAAATATTTTTAAAATATTAAAAAAATAATTTAAAAAATCAAATTTTAAACAAATATATTTTAACTGTAATGATAAACACGTCCTTGAACAAATTTTTGGACCTCTGGAATAATTGAAGGACTAGATTGTAGTTTATGAAAAAGAAAGGAGTATGAGTATGCAATGTAGTCTCTGCACTCTAATTTTCTTGACAAGTTAATCCTTGGAATAATTCCAGTGCCTTGGAACCTTCATCTACCATCCATAATTGTCAAACTAGCCTTGAAACTAAATGGAAAAAAATAATTGAATTACTAGATCATTGGATAAATTCTATTAGGATACTGGTGTGCAAAATTGACAAGATAAAAAATAAAAAACAAGATAAAAAATAAAAAACAGGATAAAATAAAAAACAATACACAAAAATTTATATAATTCACTTAAATTAGGTTACGTCAACAGGTAAGTATAAAAGAATTTTACTAAATAATGTAAGAATTATAACCTTTCTCTATTAAAAGAAAAATAACTGAAATCTTTCTAATAATAGAAGAAAACATCTCATCTACTCTCTCACAAATACCTTATAATTTCATGGGATTATTTTCTCTCTCTCACTCTACTTTTTCTCTTGTGTTGTGTTTTATATAACAATGATTCACTATCTATTTATAACCAAGTATTCTTGTCTTGGTATTGCAAGAAACAAGAGCAAGGCAGATGGCACCAGTTGGTGCTGCAAGTGACATTTATTTAACGATCTGTATATCACTTGATATATAAATAGTGAATCAATAATCAATATTTGATGGATAATACGGGGAATCATTTATTTTATCACAGCTATAACTAGTTTGTCAATCTCGAAGGATAAGAATTTAGATCAACTATAACTAAGAAATATGAGATATACTTTCTTTAGTGTTTTTTTATTTTTAAAAAGAAAATAAATAAATATTTGTGGAGTAAAAGAAAAATATGAAAGAATTAGGGAAATCAATGATCATTTTCTTAATGGAAAATGCGTTTTTTTGGTAGAGAAATAAAATAAATATTAATTTATGAAAATATATTCCATCAAAATGGAAATCAATTGAATTTAAGTAATATATACTTAGTTTTTTGAAAACTCAATTTAATAAGATATTTTTTTTCTTTGAAAAAAAAGAAAAGAAAACAAATGTTACTGTTTCAAGGTAAAATCAAGAGTGCAAGGTGGGCATCAAGAATTCAATGCTAATTGGACTCTAAAATAAAATAACAATGTTAACCATATTTGTAGCAACTTAGATTTATTTATTATATTAATTGACTATAAACTAAAAGAAAAAAAGATTTCATTATATCTCTTCTCATCAAATACTATTTATTAGAATAGTTTTTTTTTATTTTGTTTTTCTAATAAGATTTTTTTATTTAATTATTATACTCTCATGGCATAAATTCTATATTTAACGGATTAACTCAGTTGACTTAATTTTTTTATTTAATTAGTTTTTTTTTTAATTTTATCATTTAATATTAATTTAATTAATAATTAAATTTCATGATTTAATTTATTCATTTTTTCACTGCAGTATCCTGATCTCATGACATGAAACTAATGCCTAACAAATTAACCCAGACTAACCTGGATTGTTTTTTGTGTTTTTTATTTAATTTATTTTTTAAAAATTTTACTGTTCAATACTAGATCAAATAAGAATTAAGTTTTATAATCTATCTTGATTCTTTTTTTTTAAAAAAAATTATCTTGATTTTCAAATTAAGGTCACGAGTTTTAGCATTTTAACTCTGGTTAAATAGATTTTTTTATTTTATTTTTTCTAAAATATTTTACTAATTTCGTTACATAAATTACGAGTCTTTAATCTTTGGACTCGTTTTTAACTGGATTGTCTATATCTCATGATCTAGATTGCAGGTTAACCTAACATCTCATTTTTTTTTTATTTTTAATTGATTTTTTTTAATTTCATCAATTATTGTCATATTTAATTAAAAATTAGACTTCATAATTTATTTTGATTTAGTTTTTATTATTTATTATGGTTTCATAACTCGGTAATAGTGATAATGATTAACCCGGCTTAACTTGACTTGTTTTCATGTCATTGTTTGATTTGAGATTTTTATATTTTTTATCATTCAATATTAGTTCCAACATGGATGGTTAGTAATTAAGTTTTATAATTTATTTGAACTTTTTTCCATATGAGATTATCTTAATCTCAGGATCAAAATCATGAATTCGACAAGTAAATCTAGGTTAAATCAGATTATTTTTTATTTTTTATATAAATTTACCTCGATCTGATGACCCGAATCATGAGAATTGACTCATGTTATTGTTTTTTTTAATCTCATCATCTAGTATTTGACTGATTAAGAATATAATTTTCTAATTTATTTTGATTTATTTTTCATTTTTAGTTTATTTTTTAATTGATTGTTTTTTAATTTTACTAATAAATATTAAATTGATTGAGAATTAAACTTAATAATTTATTTTGATTTGCTTTCTTTAAAATTATTATAGTCTCATAGTCATGAATTTAACAATTTAACACGAGTTGTTAAGAGTTAATCTAATAAATTATTATTTTAATATTAAAAAAAGATAATATTTTAAAATTTTATTTAGTTAAAATTTATTTTTACATGTTGTATAAGTTATTTTTTAACTAGTAAAATCAATCATGTTATATCAAATAAACCCTTATATGATTTAATTTTTTTATATTTTAAAATAATTAACTTAACCCACAGCATAATAATATTATTATGGTCAGATACTTACTATTTTTGCAATAATCAACCGAACGCAACAAAAAGTAGAATTAAAATCTCCACCGCTAATTGGTGACTTGTGATTTATTAACATCTCAGACAGTGATGTTTTCATCATGACACTCTTAATACATCAAAGTTAGGTATTTTTTTTTATTGGAAGTTTCGTTACATTCTAGGGCATATAATACAATATAAAGGATAATTCTCCTCTATTATATAATAATTAAATAAGTCACAATTAAGCATTCCATTGATTCATAGACATGTTGGAGATAAATTCATAAAAGGATGATATATTTTTATTTATTTTTAACTAAACCGAGAAGGAATTAGACCGGAGAGGATAGAAAGAGAAATAATGGTGTGTTTACATTTACAGAATAAAAAAACCCTTCGAAAAGCCATGGAACCAGGATTAAATTAAATAATTTATTTTATGGGTATATAAGCCAGGAAAAGAAAAGAAATTCAAGGTCAAAATCAGAAGTCCCGAACAGGCAAGCAGGCATCAACGTTGGGATACTGTATCTGGGTTTTAAAATCAAATCCACGTGTCAATACTTCACTGGTTCCAGTCATAGAAACAAAATAAAACGCCACGCAGCACACCAAGTCTTGCATGCCCTCTTCGTGTCTTTCCAAACCAGGCTCCTCGTTATCTTCCTCAGACATATCTATCTGTGGACGTTTCTCTCTCGTTTTCTCTTTGAATTGATCGGAAAAGAATCATGGGGAGGAAGAGAGCTTCACCTGTCAACGTGCTTTTTGGGTGGGCAAGGAGGCAGTCGATGAAAGTGAAGATTCTCGCTGGAGTGGTGCTTGCACTGTGCTCCCTGGTGGCTTTAAAGCACTCGGTGAAAGATCATGAGTATTTCTTTATCGTTTCCGAGGCTATCCATGCTGCTGGGATCTTCGTCTTGATATATAAGCTCACCACCCATAAAACCTGTTCTGGTACATATATATATATTAGTTATTAATAAATAATTACACATAAGACTGCCTCTTTTTTATTGTTATTGTTACTATAAGAAATCATTATAGTTTGACAATTCTTTTGAATTCTGTAATATGGGATTTTCTTGATAAATTGTTCTTTGCTTGCTGGTGGTCGTTCTTCTAATCGCAAGAGATCCATGTATAAAAACCAATTATATATATATATGTATATGTATGTATGTATGTATGTATATGGATGAACATTTTCTTATGATACTTTTACTTGATAATGATTTTTTGTTGATTTTTGTCTTAATTAATGCAATTGATGACATGCATGCCATAGTAGGTCATTGAATTTAGTTTATTACATCTAAATCATTGAATTTAAATTCAATGATCATAATTTTAGTGCATGATAAAAATTGAAACAATTTAATTTTTAATTTTTTAATTAATACAAATTATTGAAGTTAAAAGTAATAGGAAAATTAATTAAGAACACAGCTGATCAAGTCCTCTTAAAAACATGGGAAGATTTCAATCCTTTCAAAATCTAAATTTATACGTGCTATGCATGTATCTAGAAAGAAATTTTTACTAATGAATGCAAAATGCTTGTTTATTTTAGGTGTTTTTCCGGTTTAATTTGATGTTTTAAAAGTACTTTTTAAATAATTAATTTTTTATTTACTTTAAATTAATATTTTTTTGGATATTTTCAGATTATTTTGATATGTTAATATTAAAAATAATTTTTTAAAAAATAAAAAATATTATTTTGATATATTTTAAATTAAAAATATTTTAAAAATCAATCATTATTGTATTTTCAAATATCTCCTAAATAGTGCATAGATGGGCATCATTGAGGCTATGTTTAGTTAACTTTGAAAAATATAGAAAATATATAAAACATGTTTAGCTATAAAACAAAAATATAAATAAATTTATCTGTTAAATAATATTAGAAATATTTCATGTATTTTCATAATAAAAAATACATGAAAATAAAAAACACACAACATGTTTTCATCTCCGGTATCTCTATTTCTTTTTTTATTGAAAGACAATAGACAAACGCTAAGTAAAGGATTTTATTTACTTTTATACATCAAATGCCTTATTTTCGGTCCTATATTGTCTAAGATGGTTCCAATTACTATATTATTGTTTCCTTTGGACAGGTCTTTCACTCAAAACACAAGAAATCACAGCTCTGTTTTTAGCTGCGAGACTGATCTGTGGCGTATTGATGGAACTTGATGCCCATTCAGTGCTAGACATGGCCACCTTGATTTCAACCGCTTGGGTTATTTATATGATACGGTTCAAATTGAAGTCAACCTATATCAAAGAATTAGACAACATGCCCTTATATTACTTGGTAAAAACATTATTTTTTATGATATTGTTTTTAATGTTATAAAGCAATCATGATTATCTATACGTATTGATCCTTGTAAATTCAAAATAAGTTAAGTATTTTAGTGTCACATTAATCCCACAATTTATGGTTGATTAATATCCCATGATACAATAAATATATACATTGAACATGCAAATATGTGTGGTTGAAGGGACGAAGACAAATATATATAATAAATTTATTTCTAGTTCAATTTTAAAGGAAATATGTTTATTACCTTTATATTTTCTGTTTAGAAAAAAGTAACCAAACACTGTATATTTGTTCTTGTTGTGCTGATTGTTGTTAAGCTATGGTTGTCAATATTTATTTTCTTATGTATAGATATATTCTTAAGATTTTAATTTATAAATGCTTGATTTCTAGAAATGATATGGCGATTATTGGTTTGTCTGCATTAATTTTTCTTCAATCCTTGCTGTAGGTGGTGCCTTGTTCTATCCTTGCCTTGATAGTCAACCCTTTCACAAGATTTTCTTACTTCAGTCAAGTCCTCTGGGCCTTCTGTGTGTTCTTGGAATCTGTTTCGGTGCTGCCTCAGCTTCGTCTCATGCAGAATGCAAAGGTTTGGGTCACCTTGTGCCGTAGAAACTGATCCTTTGTGCAATGGCTGCATTAATTTGTTCATCTCTTTTTTTAGATAATTGAACCGTTCACAGCCCATTACGTCTTTGCGCTGGGTATTGCTAGATTCTTGTCCTGTGCTCACTGGATAATCCAGGTCTGTTCTGCACTTTGATTAGTCTTATTAATCATGGATTGATTCAGAATTAGAATATGCTTTCCTGTGCAAAACGATTAACATAAATGTTGTCTGGGGAAATAGTTATTTTTTCTTCATTAAACTAGCTTTTATAATTTTTTGAAAAGAATACAAATTCATGAATAACACATAAAAATATAGTGCGAAAACTCCATGTAACTTGAAAAATGATTTTTTATTGTTATTCCATCGTTATAAAATTAGATTTGAATTGAGTTGACTAACAAATCAATATATCAACCTTTATTTTCACTGAAATGATATTATTTTGTGTTATTTTTACAAGTTATTTTAGAACAAATTTAAAATGTACTAAAAGTTCTTAATTCATAATATTTTATTCATAAGATTTAAATTTGTTCAAGATTATTTAAAACTTCTATAATCATTAATTTTAAATTTTTTAGGATTAGTTGAGATATGTATAAATTTATCTAGATACCTATGCTATTTTTTTTTAAAAAAAATCAAGGTTTGTCC
This sequence comes from Populus ilicifolia, assembly GCA_015708895.1. Lineage (NCBI taxonomy): Eukaryota > Viridiplantae > Streptophyta > Magnoliopsida > Malpighiales > Salicaceae > Populus > Populus ilicifolia. Next base: position 165,392 of record SRLM01000811.1, on the reverse strand, counting down.
GAGAATTTATAAAAACTCATGCATTATTATTGTTATTTTACACGTAGGTTTATGAGACTCGTGGGATGTATCTTTTCTTGGTTGGAAGTGGGTATTTCTGGTTTCCTGCGGCGCTCCTGGCTGAAGCTGTGCAGACGTTTATCTTGGCCGATTTTTGTTACTACTACATCAAGAGGTGACAATTCTTTCACTCATGACATCTCTACAGGTTTGGTTTCTATACATCCATTGATTTAATAGCAACTTTTTTGCTCTTCGCAGCTTCATGCAAGGTCAACTTTTGATGAGGATGCCTGTTTAGAACACTTCTTATCAAACCAAGTTTAAGGGGATTAGGGAGGGTAATTACTTACCCATATGGCTTGCCTGTGTGCTTAATCTCATATTAAGCTTAATTATGGTAGCATCAGTACTTGAATTTTCCTAATTTTCTCTCCTGTATGATGCGCTTGTGTTCTCTCTTGGATTTGCGCAAGGTTGGACCGCATGACGAAGCAGCCATTAATTTACAATTGATGACTTGACTCTTTTGAGGTGTTAATTTTTATTTATTTTTTATATATATAATCCGGAATGTTTGAGTTAATTTACATATATTATAATTGATTTTTAAATTTATTAAACGTTTTATAAATTTAATAAATAAAATAAAACACGTGAAAATGACAGACTTACATACAAAAATCAAACCCAACTGAAAAAAAAACAAGTCTCTCTTCCCGTTACTCCATCACCACACTTGCGTTTTGTCCATCTTTTTTATTGCTAAATGTATTTCAGTATATCATGATACTATGGAATTTGGAATTTTTATCTTTTTTTCTATCATATAAAACACAAACACGTGCAAAATATATTGTTATTTTCAAAATCCAGTAATAATAAAACTTATGACTCACTAATTAAAAACCATACAAAACAATCAATGGAAATAATAAAATATTCTTTTTCATTCCATATTTTTCCATGTTTGTTTGTTATTATAAAAATTATTAATAAAAAAAATTTCTTGTCAAAAAATTTTAAATTAGTTTCTATAAAAGTGTTCTTGGAATATATTTTTCATAAGTTATAAAAAATTAAAAATACCATGTTATTTATTTATTAATTTTTTGTTTGTTATATATTTTGTTTTGATTTTTTTTTAAATTTTGTTCTCTAGAATCTAATTTAACTTGGTTTTTATATCAACTTATTATTTTGATAGTTATTTTTTTCTCTTTCTTTTATTAATTTATTTTTTTTATCTATCAAATTTGATCTTTATTTTTTTATTGGTATTTTTTACTTAAAATAATTTAAATAATTTTTTTTTAATTTCGTCATCTTTTAACTTTTTTATTTGTCATAATTTGTATTATTCTTTTGACTATTATTTATATTATTTGAAATAATTTATGAAATTAGATTTTTTTTAATATCATCCTCCTTTAAAATGTTTATTTTTTAGATTTAGTTTCTATTATTTAAATAAACTTGTAAAAAATTAAAATATTAATAATTTATTTTATATTGCATAATCAAAACACTGAAAATACAAATATTTCAATGTGATTATGGTGCCTTCCTATTGTTGTGGAATTTGGAACTTTTATCTATTTTTTTATATCATAAAAGTATAACATTTTTTTAAAATATATTGTTATTTTCAAAACCTGGTAATAGTGAAAATTATAACTTACTAACTAAAAAAATTAAACAAAATAACTTTTGCAGGTTATTATCAGACTTTGTTAATGAAAGATCTTCATTAAATTTTATTATCAAATCTCATCTTTTTATGATTTTGAAGATTGTTGATTTTTTTTTAAAAATCATAAAATGCACTAGTCAACTTTTAATCGAGGAAGCAAATTGAAAATAAAACTATATACTTGTGAGACAAATAAAAATATAAATAGGAATTAAAACTATATTTAACTAAATTTAAATTTATTTTTTTAAAACAGAATGAAATAAGATGAAAAGGCTAGCCCCTGTAAATAAATCACTGTGATGGACATGATTTTTCTTTTAAATTGAGCCCATAAAAGTTAGCTATTTTCTCAAGTCAAGCCCAACAGGTAACACCTGAGATCATGAATTTTTAAACCTTCAAAAGAGGTTTTTTAGATGTATTAAACTTGAATTTATCATTCCGTATATACATAGATTAGCATTTTAAATTATGATTAACTTAACATGGTGAAGGAGCTGCAATTTAATTAATTACTAGTATCTCATTTCTTTTGAAAAAAAATTCTAAATTAGAAAAATCAAATTTATATAATTATAAATAATTTAAAATTCATGTCGAATATTTTACACACCTCATCTATTTTTTTTCTTTTTAAAATTAACTTAGAATTAAGCTGATTCAGTAGATCCAACGAATCAAAAAATTTGAAAATTATTTTTTCTCTAAACAATGTTATCATATATATTTTTTAAATAAAATAATAGTATTTTAATTAACCCGAATCAACTCATTCATCATTATCTTGAATTTCAAATCCGGTTTAAGAGTGGGCCGGGTTTAAAATAACTCCACAACTAATTTTGAAGGGCTGTACAAAAATAAACCCACCCGTACGAGTCACGCAAAACCTCCCCTAAATTTTCCATGATATAAAAGCAACCAGAACCCTTTCTGCTCACTCCTCTCTCCTGCCCCTCGCTCTCGCCTCTTCAAGATCCATAAAACCCTAGAAAGCTCCAACTCGATCAAACGAGAGAGGTGAGAGAAAGTCACACGCCGGCCTCAACCTCCTTTCTCTCACCTGCCTCGCCGCCTATCTCTCTCCGATTCGATACCAGGCTCAGGTTCGCTCCTTTCCTCTCTCGAATTTACACTTTTTAGCTATCAAATGATCCCTTTCCGGTCACAAGTTTTCCTCAGTTGCAGCTTGATTCCGATTGAAATTGAAGTCCAACTCGAAGCTTAATTGCTAGGTTTTTCTTTGAGATTTGGAGTTTTAAGTGTAAATGATTATCTTGTATTTTGTTTCGCTCCAAAGTGGTTTAAATGTTTGATGTATATCTTATGTTTTTCATTTTCGGTTTTATTCTTGGAAAATAGAAAGATAATGTGTAAATTAGAGAATTTTTTAAAATTATGGCCTTGGTTTATTTTTTCAGAGATTTTGATCAGTCATGGCTGCACCAGTGACGCAACTCCCAGCTCCAACTGCTGATGTTGTATGTTTTTTAACCTTTGAAATTTTTTTGTTTGTATTTTGTTTGCTGTGGATTTTTAATATGGATCTAGTTGATTTTTCTTTTTTTGTGGTTGTAGATTGGTAATGCTTTCGCCCATCAGTACTACCATATATTGCAGCAATCCCCGGATCTTGTTCACCGATTCTACCAGGATGGTAGTAAGTTTGGACGTCCTGGAGAGGATGGGGTCATGAGTACCGCTACCACCATGAATGTAAGTTCTAGCTTGTTTTATACACATCCATTTAAAGGTTTTTAAGGTAGTTGGACTGTGTTTTCTTTTTTTCAGATTTGGGAAATATAATGTTTGTTTCTTGCTTGCAAAATGAAGCAGGAAAATGGCTAATTTCTCATCTCAGTTAGATTTGTTTATTGAACCTGAAGAAAGAGACAGACTGTCACTTTCTGTCTTAAATATTGATTTCTATTAGAGGATCAGATAAATTCTATGAGGATTTATCTGGGACACAATAGCTTGTCTAGTGTTTCATGGAGTACTTTTGGGGTATTTGAAAGAGTTGCTTTAGCCGATAATTAATAAGATTGGAAAGCCTTTCATCTAGATTTGATTTTATTCCTAAAATGATGCCTTGTCTTTTTTTTTGTAATTAAAACTTTTTGTCCTTTCAATAATTTCTCCCTCTCCTTTTACACACACATTTATTTCAATTACCTCTTTCAGCAATTAAGAACATCACTGCAGAATTTGTTAACTGAAATGTCCTTTAATGTCCCATGGATTGATAATGTTTAGCCGCTCAGCACCCTTCTGTAACTGCAAAAGTTGAATGCCTAAAAACTTCTTCCAGATAGTTTTCTTGATAATGAGAATTGAATTTGTTGTCTGTAAATGTGGGGCAGGCTATTAATGAGAAGATACTTTCACTTGGATATGGTCAAGTCAGGGCAGAAATTGTTACAGTTGATTCACAAGATTCTTACAAAGGCGGAGTTCTTGTGCTGGTGACTGGGTATTTGAATGCAAATGACAGTTTGCGACAAAAATTTACTCAGAGCTTCTTCCTGGCTCCTCAAGAAAAAGGCTATTTTGTGCTGAATGATGTGTTTCGGTATGTTGATGACTCCACACACCAGAATGGAAATCAAGAGCCTGCCAGCAATTTTGAAGCAGCTCTCGCTTCTGACCAGGGTAATGAAAAACAGATCATTCTTTGAATGAGCATCTATTTTCCAGCCCCCTTATTGAAATTGAAGGTGTTTCTGTTTTCAGATATCCCTCACACACAGCAAACTCACATTTCTGAGCCAACAGTTGCTTTGTCTGAGGAAGTCATTGGAGGGGAAGTGTACAATCCCTCTGAAAGTGGGGATGTTTCAGTTGAGGTAGAGGAAGAGGAAAGTGGGGATGTTTCAGTTGAGGAAGAGGAAGAGGAAGAACCAATGCCTGAGGTTGTTGATGAAATTCCTCCTGATTCCCAGTTAGTGGCTGACTCCCAGGTTTTGGTCGAGTCTAGTGCTAAGATTGAAGACGTTCCTAAGAAGTCGTATGCCTCCGTTGTAAGTAGCATTTCACAACCCCTCAATTTGCTGTTTCTTCACTGTCATTTTGCCACTAAGATATGCATATTAAGCTCCCTCAAGTATGAACATTCACAAGTGTTTACTGGTATAGATTCAGCTGATATTGTTTGCCATGTTCTCGCTCCTCTCCGTCATTGGATTTGTTTTTACTAAGTTATTTCCAATTCTGTGCCAGGTGAAAGTTCCGAAGGAGTACACTGCACCTTTTTCGAGTCCTACCCCTTCTCCTCTGAGGTCTGCACCAAAAATCCAAGAACAAGTGACTGCTGCATTGTCTCAACCCCCAGCAGCTGAGTCACATGTCTCCAGCTCTAATCCTATTGAAAATGGGAATGCCCAAGAGAGTGAAGGTGCTTGGTCCTTGAATTGCTCTGGTGTTTTTTTACCAAATCTTCAATGATTGTTCATGTGCGTGCTTGCATACCTGACCTACTTATTCATTCAATTGGTTGTTTACAGAGGGTCCTTCTATCTACGTGAAAGGTCTGCCTTTAGATGCCACGACTACCTTGCTTGAAAACGAGTTCAAGAAGTTTGGACCTATTAGGAATGGTGGCATTCAAGTTAGATTCCAAAAGGTAGGCATCACGTTTTTTTCTTTGTTTTTGGTCAGTTATCCTTGGTATTCTTTTAATTCATGTTATCCATTGGTTTCTGACAGGGATTTTGTTTTGGCTTTGTGGAGTTTGAAGTGGCAAGTGCTGTGCAAAGTGCATTAGAGGTTTCCATCTACCATGCTATGCTATTGCATATGCTCTGTTCTTTTTATTTTATCTGCAGATAGATCAGTCATTTTGTTTCCTCATTTAAATATTATGTTATTCCACTACGGCATGATTTCTTTCCTTGTTAGAATTTTGAGATGTCTTGTTTGCTTTTTCACATGAACTAGTAAATTGGACATGTAATCGTGGGTTATCAGCAATATGCCTGTCGCAACCTTTTAGTTGTGTTTCCTTTTCATTGATCTTCTTATGATAAGAAGTCTTAATGTTTTCAAACTGTTCCTTTTATGTTCTTCTGTGATTCCAGCATGTAGGTGGAGCTTTTCATCCTTTCAAGCTCTGTTGTCAAATTAGTTTAGTTAATTATAAGCTCATTGATGTTGCAGGCTTCACCTGTTATGATTAATGGATCCCGCGTTGTTGTTGAGGAAAAGAGATCTACTTCCCGAGGCAAGTTGAATTTTATCATCAAATTTTTGTTACTTTAAGATCTATCATCCTATTCACTTGCAAAGTGTGAGAACGATTCTTTTTACTGATTTGTAACAGTTTTGACCAAAATGATGTCTAGTGATTTAGCTTGAGCCCAGGAGTTCTATTTAGAATAAAGAATTGGAGATTTGATCAAATAAAAAAATTGTATGATAGAACTTCGATGTCTATTCTGTTAGGAAAGTTAATATATAGTAACCCCCTACATTGTAAGAATGTCATCATTTATAATCTCCTTAGAGCGTCTATCAGTTATATATAACATGGAGGGTTTCTGTTTGAAAAAGGAGCTGATGTCTTAAGCCATCATGCTATATATTATCACGCCCCAAACTGAAATAATTGTAAGGTATGCCTAATGGAAACAAAATGCATTTTGGCTTTGTAGTAATCTGGTCCAATAGGACCTGAAAATCCAGGTTATTCATACAGATTGAAGGTGCGTTATCTATCTCAGAAAGTGAATGTCCTCAGACCATCTCAGAAAGTGAACATTTGTGCTTGTAAAACTGGAAAATGTGATTCAGCAAGGAGTATATAATCAGTTTAAGCAAGAAGTGGTTTTTTCCTCTAATGTGATTGAGCTTATCTATCTCTCTCTTCACCACAGGGAACAATAGGGGGCGATTTCCATCTGGATCAGGGGCTGGATATAAAAGCGAAGGAATGAGAGGGCGTGGTAATCTTGGAGGAAAAGTCTATGGCAGGATTGATAGTGGTAACAGAACAGAGTTTGGAAACAGAGGTGGCAGTCGAGGTGGTGGATATTCAAACCGTGGAGGCGATGGATATGCAAACCGTGGAGGTGGAGGTGATGGATATGCAAACCGTGGAGGTGGAGGCGATGGCTATCGGAGAGCTGATAAGATGGGGAACAATGGTGGTCGGGCAAACCGTACTGGTGGTTTAGGTCTTAACAGCACAGCCAAGACTACAGCGCCACGAGTATCTGCAACGGCTTGAAGATCAGTGACTTGTGAATTGTTGTGGAAGGGTCAAAGTTTCTGTTTTTAGTGAGATAGTATTAGGAGAGCGCTTACACTTAAATGGATGAGGTTTCTTGAATTTTCTGAAGGGTTTTGTCCATTTTTCCTTGGGTATTGAATCGTTCTGGGTGGATACTAGTAAATTTTCTTGTCTGGTATACTAAATCTGAAATGTCACTTATTTCCCATTTTTCCTTTTGGTATTGAATGGTTCTTGATGGATGCTAGTAAATTCTCTTGTTTGGTAATGCTAATTCTGGAATGCTCTATTTCTAAATCCACGTCACACCATTTCAAGTCCCCGTGTGGGGACCTTAATTTTCCTTATCCTCGAGGCTCATGGTGATGTGTGTGCACGGGTGCACGCGTCCAAGAAAAATCATCTCCGACTAGTTTTTTTAATCTTTTTAATGCTTTCCGTCCATGCGCGCACGCTTGGTAAAAGCCTCTCTGGCGAATCCTTTACCTTTTTCATCGCTAGAGGGAAAAAATTGTCGACGCGTGCATTCAAGTATTTCTCGAGAGCTAGCTTTCTTCCCCGCGAACATAATATTAGTCGACAGCAATCCTCTGGAGATAGGGACGGCCATCCTCCGACAGGGATGACGACGATTTTTAACTGAATCTGATAGACACTGATCCCATCAAGATCAGTTAGAACCTAAAAGTCAGGTTGATGTACCTAACCCGAACTTGAATTAGACTAATCATGTACTAATTAATAATAAATCATTGCATTCATATTCAAGTTAATCCCAGTCGGGTCAATTGATAGTTATTTTAAGTTCTAGTTCTGGCATGGATCAAATAAAACCGGATCCGGATCCGGATAGGTGAGTATATCCTCGCATGGTAGAAGATTAAGCAGACATTTGAGAAATTCCCGAACAATATAACATTAAAATCCAACCACGTTTTTTTGTAGCTAGTACACCTTGCGGTCAAATACACATTTTAGTTGACATGCTTTGTATAAATAAGCGGGAGAAGAAATCTAAAATTAATTTAACTTATGCTACACTTGGGGTGGCGCTGGATTTCTTCCATCTTGGATGCGAATAATTGACGGTGGTGTAACGAGAGGACATAAGATATAGGTTTTAGTGGCAATGGCAAATCTACTTCGAGGAAGCTTCAACCATGAAGGGTATTTAGAGACCAAAATTGCAGGCCTGGACAAACTCCAACTCATAGTCAACATGCTTTGTCCATAGAGGTTTAAACTGGGTCATTGCAATGTCAAGCCAAGGCTTCATATTCCCATTGAAATGCACCACCGCAGCAGACTGAATCTCATCCATACTAATGCTAGGATTATACCCAAGACCCAGGACATGCCATGACTTGTCTAGCGGCTTCGTTGTTGAGTAAAATGTGATTAAACCTGGGGGCAGCGTCCCCAATTTCCACAAGGTTCGGTTCTCATTCTGCATCACCATCAGAATCTCCAGTTAATAATGTACAGGGCATCAAAGAGACAACAAAAATCGCAGCTTTTACAGACATGTAACCTTGTTTTAGTATCTACAGCCATGAGAGACCATCCCAACTAATTTAGGAGATTTAAGGTCATCAAGTTGTAGGAGTTTTTTGTTCAGAAAGTAATATGCTTGCAAAAACTACGCTGCGCCTTTTATAGGACGCTGTACACATTTTTTTCTTCTAATGCTGGATTGCGATAAAGAATTGGAGATTGGAAAACGTCATTCTATGCCGAAACAGCCTAGTATATGCCCTGATGTAAATCTATGCGATGAACTAGTGCATGTTAAAAAGAAACAGGGAAATAACAACATGACAGAATTTACAGAACAGTAAGGTAATCTTACCAGGTTCTGCCAATAATGATACTCTTCCGTGCACTTCTCTCTCCTCCAAGCATCCAAATCAAAGAAGTTCATGCCGTACGCCCAAGCACAAGCCTTCGGGTTAAACTTCTCCTTGATCAAGGGGTGTGAGAAATTCATATACTGAGCATACCTATGAAATGACCCGAAACAGGTCTCCACAGCTCCATTCACCTTCCCATCCATATCTATCTTCCATAACCCGGTCAAGTCCTTCTGCACCACTATATCATCATCTAAAAACAATATTCTATGCAACTTTGGATACATCTCCGGCAAATAGAACCGTAAATGATTCAAGATTGACAAGTACTTGGGGTTCCTAAACTTCATATTTGTAGTATCCTTGGTTGCATTCTCGAGCTTATTCTCAAAGTAAAACTTCTGCAGATTCGCCGACTCCAATTGCTTAAGCACAGGCACATACGAAGAATTCAAGAATTTATAATCCTCAACAGCTTTCACCTCTATGTGTGCCCCATTATAATCTTTTAATTTAAACATAACCTGCATTGCCCCGAGATTCATTTTATCAGTCACAACATGAAAAACATGTTTCCATGGCTCTTTTGCATTCTTCACCGCGGAATTCACCACCACCGACGCTGCAATCACATTATCAGAGAAAATCGCATAATGATAAAGCTTCGGATCCTCCAACTCCGGAAGGGGTGGCTTCCCTTCTTCATTATACTTCTCCGGATGAGCAATCCTCTCCTCCATCAACCTCATCGCAAGGCAATGCAAACTCTTAGGTATCGATTTCGCAGCAATTAAACTCGAAAACGCCCCTTGCTTTTTCGCTTTGGTTAGCTGCTCATTAACCGCAAAAATAGTATCCTTCAACTTCTGAATCTTCAACTGATTGTCAAAACTCTCTTTCGCTTCAGCAATCACTTGCCGCGTAACTTTGATCCTCTCTTTCACTTCCTTCTCAAACAGCCTAAGCGTAGCCTCATCAATGGACAGAGAATCCGACTCGGAAAGAGCCCTATACGCTGGCTTATTGATAAGATCAGTGTAATTCCTCGACAGATCAGCAAAAACCCTAACAAGCTTCGAATTCTCAAGCTTCAGTTTCCGCGCATACGATGCATAAGCATGCGCCAGTGACCGGTGATCATCCGCTTGCTTCCGGATCTGATCCAATCTTGACTTAAGAGGATCCGATTTCATCGCCAGCACAGATCTCCTGCCGGATCCCAACCCGTATCCCACATTACTGAAACCCTATATCAAATATTAAGAAAAAAACAGAGAAATAACAGGATTATACTTCTTACTTTAATAATTAATGCTTGAATTTCCGTTACATTTTCACATAAATTAACATTAATCACAATTAGTTACTTAATTAAATAATTAATCATGAATCGGATCTAAAGGGGGAGAGCTTACATGGGTGTCGGTGGTAGAGTGAGAGTGAGCAGTGAAGAGAAGAGACACGGTCAAGCACAGAAACACTGCCAGTGATACAGCCGAACCCAACACCCGAAACGAAACGCCGATTCCACTGCGCGAGCTTCTATGAGTCGCCATTTTCGTTTCCTTCTCTGCTTTCGGTTTCTTAGCGAGAGAGAGAGAGAGATATAGAGAGAAATGGCGATGGGTGGCGAGGATGATAAAGCAACAGTCAGAGACGGGTACAGGAAGTCTCCCTTTTTCGCTGCTATTTGTTGGTTACAGCCTTACAGGTTTTGGAGACTTTCTTTTAATTAACGGGTTCGAGCGAGACTGGTGAAATCAAAATGTAGACCCCACGGTGAGTTTTGGGAAGTAATTAAGATGGACGGCTGAGATTTGTTACAGCCTTGAAGGTTTCTGAGACATTATTGAGAAATCAAAGATAGACTCCACGGTGGGTTTTGGAAAGTAATTAAGATGGACGACTGAGATTACGCTTACGTTAGTCTTAGTCTGGGTGATGCCAAGTGGTTAGTGGCGGTGAGGTGACGCGGGATCTGGTGTGAACTGATCAGCCTCAGTCAAACCATCCAGACTGCATTGCAGTCTATTCATGATAGCTTGGTTAAGCTTGACTAACATTTAAATTTTGATATGTCTAATTTTAGTTTTTTATCTTTTTAGATTTTTTTTATTTAATTTCTTTATAATGTAGAGAAAAAAAATAAATAAGATTTTTTTATATTATATAAAAATTAAATGATAATAATTTTTTTATTTGAAATTGAGTTGGGTTGAATTTCTTTTTTTAATGTTGCCTAGAAGATCCCACTAACATTGAGTTTTTCCTCCAACAAGTAGCAAGCCTAATAATGTTAGGTTCAGTTGCCTAATTAGACCCAGTAGCTTTTAGATTTATTAATTATAAAATCTAAAACATTTAGATTCGGCTTTATTACCAAGTCCAATGCTATATAATTAGTTTTTGCAGTTAGAATTAAAGATATTTTAAATTTGACTCGGTCATCAAATCCAAAATATTTAATAAATTTTTTATGCTTTTTATTTTTTTAACATTTAAAAAAATTATCATTGATATAAGCCAATATACTAATGTGTGTGTGTATATTAGTAGTCTTCTAGTGATTTTATCATATGATTGTAAGAGGTGTTTTTAGAAATTTTTATTTTATAATATCTTAAAAATATACCTTTATTTTATTTTATGTATTAAAAGAAATTTCATAAAATATTTTTAGATATTAGTTTTAAAGTTTAAATCCGGAGACTTGAAAAAAAAACATGTCTTCTTAATTACTATATCAATATAATTCATTATAATTCTATGAACTTATTAGGGAGGTATATAGATAATTCAGGTAAAAAATTGCTAATTCAATTTCCTTTTTAATTCTTTTTTTACTCTTTGAATTATCTTTTTTTAAATAATAATTTAGTAAATAAAAAAATCAAATTCTCCAAAATAATTTGATTTGTTTTGTACCAAATGCATTTTTATTTCTTTTCCAACACAGTAACAATTACCTGTACATCTCTAAATTAAAAAAAAAATCTTTTATTTCGGACAATTCAGATCTCTTGGAGCTTTTTAACCCTTACCCGATTTTCCCAAAAGCAACTACCTAAAATCTTCACTCTGCGAAATTATTTAAAATTTCTCACTCAAATTAGTTCAGAAAATTTGGATAATACATTCAGTATCATAAAAAAATAAATTAACAAAAAGGGAAAGAAAGAAGATAAACACGCTTGGAGAGAGAGTTTAAATAGACACGTAGAAGATGGATGTTTATAGCTGACGTGGATTCAGCAATAATCCAGTTTAGTCCTTATAATTAATTTTTTTTAATTCCTTTTCTCTCGTTTGACCTCCGACGAGTGGATCAATTAAAAACTTGATTTGATTTGTTGATCCCAACCTAACCTGACCTGACTCTTATTGTTTTTTAAAGTTTTTTTTTTAAATAATATCATTTTAATTTTTTTAATTAAAAAGCTTAGATTAACCCTGCAAACCGATCAAACCTGTGATCGAGCCTTGTTCTGGGTCTACATGGGGCAGTGTTTTACAACTGGGCGTTGAACCATGACTCGGACATGGAGAAATTGTCTTGGGCTGGACACATGCAGTACCGAACAAGTGCAACTCTAAAATGATAATCCTGCCAGCAATCACTGCGTGCCCCATGCGAACCCACACGCCTTTCGTATGAAGTGGGCAAGACTTCTTCATCAGTGGTTCAATTATTTTCTTGGCCATGCCTAGGCGTCATGATCATGCGCCATCTTTTATGGTTCCTAAATTTATTCTGCTGAGCAGAGGAGCTCAGTCTAACCAGCTCCGAACCTGGTTACAAGCTAGCTAAAGGAGCAGCAGAGCTTAATTATCACTCACCAACTCTATATATGTCTAAGGGATTCAAACTTGATATTTATTGGAGTAGAAAATGTATACCACAATTTCTTACGGGATAAAAAAAAGAACTTGGTATTTACTTTTATCATTGAACAGAATACATAACAGTCTGCTAAGCCATTAAAGCTTTGAACAGGTCGAAGTACAACTTGGTTTAATGATGTCCCTTCTTGCTATGCTTGCTCACATGGTGCAACCATCCAATTCCTTTGAGGGCCTTGGAGATCTTGACAAGATTTGGCCTTCCCATCCCCAAATTCATCTTCCCGGCTGAGAATTTCAAGGCTTGCAAGCAGCACAGCTGCCCGTCACTTTTTTCCTCTTCCAAGTCTTCCTCATCATCATAGTACTCGATGCTGCCTTTCTTTCCCTTCTTTGCTCTGCCTTTCGCTTGAACTTTAATAGAGTCTGTCTCGTATGTCTCCCAAAGCATATCCATGCCCTCACCTCCATCCACATTGTGTCTCTCCTCAAAAAGCTTGCATGCCAATGTCCTCCTCCATTCCTTCTCTTTTCTCATTGACCCAAAACTCCCTAGGTTCGAGTGCCCCAGTGTTTGAGAGTTGTCTTTAACTTTGGAATTATAGCCTCCACCATTACCTGGACTCCAAGCGTTTGCTTCTAGTTCTTGGGAGCTCAGCTTTGGAGAGTAGTAGTGCTCTCCACCATCATCGTCACTCACTTTAGCTTCACATATCTTTTGACCTATTTCCTTGGATCCGCTTATAATCATAGATTGTTCTTCTTTTCGATCTTCGGCTTTATTGAAGTTCACGTTAAGCGGCTTGAGTGCTTCTTTTTCTTCCTTTTGGAACCATATATCTTCAAACTCCTCCTTTTGATGCAAGAAGCCTCCTAACGTCTTCCCCTCCGCAATCAGCTCATGACCATTACTTTCTGACCTTGTACTCAAAACTGAATTTTCATCTAGATTAACGTTGACCACTTGATCAGAGACCCCACCGGCCCCAAAAACTTGATGAAATATTGAACCCTCGTGAACCTGTACCAATTGACCAGTACTTGAACAGGCGCTCTGATCTTTAGCTTGTTCTACTTCCGTGACTTCAACCGCGTGGTTTTCTTCAATGCCAAGAGTCGACGTCTCAAACACAATCTTATACGCTTCTAGCTCCTCAAAATGATGAAACTCATCAGTCCCGTCTACTACTTTAGACCGTAACCTCTCGACAACAGCTTGGTATGTTTGTAGGTAAAAGAAACTTACCTTGGATCCATACAATTCAGTATGAGAGTTGTCATTGACAAGACTGGGAGAGATGGTGAGAAGGGCTAGGAGTAAAAGGGAAGTGGTGATGAAGAGAGGGGATAGAAAAGAAAGGAGCTTGAAGAGGTACGGGGAGAAGAAGACCAAGTAGGAGAAATATAGAGGATGGGAAAGAATGAAAGAACAGAAGAGGAACAAGTCAGAGAGGAGAAGACTTGACAAGCGGTCAGTTTTCTTGGCGGTGGTTGATGGTGAAGGAAATTCAGACATATTTTGGCCACCCCTTTGAAGTCTGTGTGCCGAGAGAATCAAAAACAGGTGTAGCTAGAGATCGTGATAGAATATGGAAATGCTGAAGCAATTTGTCTGTTCTTGTCTCGGCTTAGTTTAAGGAAGGGAGAGCACAAAAATGTGTGCAATTGCAAGCAAGAGCGGCGTGAATGTAGGGGAGAAAACATGAAGGGAAGAGAGAGGGAGGGATAAAGAGAATAACTAACATCGACAAGAAAAGCAACTTTGGAAACCTTACACTTGTCTATCTATAACCACCACCTTTCTTTAATGTCCTTTTCCAGTCTTCGTTTACCGTAATAATACACCACCAATACTGTTGTAATGACCATGGAGTCTGTAGAAACTCTAGCCTGTACAAAGAAAAACATTGCTGCTCTTTCCAATCACCGAGTGCTAATTGAGAAAGATGCGTGTTTCTCCAACAATTATAGGCATTACGTAGCCAATTACTTCTCAGATTTGAAGAATATCCGCAACATTACTTAAATTATATCAATTTGGGTTAATTATTTTTTTATTAAAACAATATTATTTTATTTTAAAAAAATTTATCAACATGAATCTAACTAGGTTTGTCTAAATCAATCATCATCAATCAGAATATATATATATATATATATGTATATGTATATATAATTGGTGAGCTTGGCATTACTCTATTTTTTTGAACAAATTAAAACTAAAAAAAATGTCTGTAGACTTTAATTAAAAAACAACATGTTCACACCATCTGCTACTCATGGAACAATTATTGTGGCATTTGTATTGTCAACAGGATCCAGATCCAAGGCAAAATCACCTCATGTAGAGAAAAGATGATCTTGTTACTAATTATTAGTAAAGGGCAAATAATTAAATCCAATATCCTTGTGTTGTTTGACAGGTTTTCAATATATCCGTCTAATTAATATCTAATTCTCATGTTATTATATCAAGTTTTTTGTTAATCTAAATTGATATATAAATCTTAGTTTTCTGTTTTATAAATACTCTTGAATTATATGAGGATATAATAATAAAAATCGTTCAAAATGTATTACAAGATAAAAAAAAATACTTAAAAATAATAAAATTTGAAAGAACAATAAAGAAAAATGGGAGTTGGGAGAATTTCGGGTATTGAGGAAATGGAAGCAATGAATAGAGAATACATATATATGTGTGACAAGTGGCTAATTTTCTTTTTTATAAGCTCCATGAGAGAAATTAAAAAAAAAAACAAGACCTAATTAAAATTCTAGATGAAAAAATAATAAATCCCAGAAGATTAAATTCTAGAGGAAAAATTCCAGTTCTTCACAATTTCATTTTTTTATAAATAATAAAATAAAATTTTATTTTACAAAATCGGATACATAGTAAAAAAATACAAATTACATTTGCTTCAATGCCTGGTGTTTTTTTTATTTTATTCTGCCTACAATAAGCTATATATAAACCTATACACATGAAAAATATATCTGTTATCTAATAAAATATGAAAGAAATGCTCTTTTTAAATGGTCATGTTCCATCGACATATATATGAACTCCCAGTGCTGCTGATGGAGATCGATCTCAACATTTTCTCATGGAAATTACAAAGATCATGTGCTTAATGCACCAACATTTCCATTCAATTCGAGGCCTAGTTTTCTCCTCATTCGAGGCCTAGTTTTCTCCTCAGAGGCAACAACTTCCATTAATTTCCACTTCAACTGAGCAGGTAGCAAGCTATGGTGGATTTATAAGATTCAGTACTGCAGCTAGCAGTGATGCATTGAATAGATTACTACTCCGAGAGGAAAGCAGTTTGCAAATCATACAACATCCATTATTGATAATTCTAATTAAGCGAGGAAGGTGGTTATTGGGGACAGGAGGTGATAGAGGAGGGGTTTGGATAATAGAGTGGTTGCACATGGGAAACCACTCATGCCTACTCAAGTGCATGCCCAGCTGCATGCACACTTTTGTCCTATGCTTTTCACCCCCGCCATGGACCCATATGTCTTTGCTGTACTTTTAGGTGCTGCTTCGAGGGAGGGTGTGTCTTGATCGTGGAGATTTCTCAGGTTTCTCTCCCCTGTTAAGACCATTTTAGAGCCTTCCCTGATCTCCCACGGAAGATTCCTTGTCTTGGCTCGCAGTGGAGATGGAGAAAAGAAGAAACGGCATAGTCAAGAGAGAAAGAGGTTTCTTTCTCTTTTGTTCTCCACAAGTGGGCTTCGTGAGAGATGATGGTTAGCAGTCTCAGTCATAGTCATAGTCATAATAATTTGGTTAATTAGCTCCATTTGGTTGTTAAATAGAGAAAAAAGGCGAGAGATGCAATGACGACTTCTTCCTTTTCCATGGTACTTGAGTGGGATTAATTTCACTATGACCACACTTCTCGAATATTTTAAAATGATTTCGACATGTTCTTGGTTTCTCTCTCGGTTTTTTAGTTTCGGTATGACGCCATCTTTTAAGCTGTAATAGTTATTTGATTCGTTTTTGTTATAGGTTATTTTTTTAATTTTTTGTATAAATTTACTTTTTTAATGTATTTTTTTGTATAAAAAATAATTTAAGTAAAAAACTTATGCATGTATATAATTAAATAAATCAAGAACTATATATATTACTATAAATAAAAAAATCATTAATAATAACTAAAAATAAATACATATTAAATTAATTAAATAAAATAAAAATATATATGTAAGATTGCATGTATTAGAAATATTATCTAATAAAAAATTATTTTTTATTTTTAAAAAATATAAATGAATTAAAATAATTTTTTTAAAAAAAATTAAATACACAGAAACACTTTTTAAAAATAAATCAATAAAAAACTCTTATTTTGATGGTTGGAAATAATAAAAACCTTCTCTCTCGTTACTAAAATCCAATAACCTCCCTCTATTATTTGCAATTTAAAATAAAAATAATAATATAAATAATTTTTTATATCAAGATTGATTTACTTTAAATCTAAAGGGATCTAAATTATATAAGTTGTGTTAATTTAAAATTTTGAGAATTTAAGTATATTTTTTAAATATGTTTTGATACACTATCCATGTTTGGTTTCTTTTGCATTTCAACCTCTGTTCTTTTCATCCCATTCTTAACTAAAAAATCAACATGAATATGAATTAGTCTTTTATTGTACAAGATAAAAATTCAAAGACTAAAATGAATTATTAAAAATTAAAAATTAAAAAATACACAACACTACTCATAAAACATTTGTGTGAGTGAACAGTGCGACTCAGTATTACTAAGCCTGCTCCTTATAGTTTTTTTTATCTAATGTTTCCTTTTATCATTTAGCTTCTCCGAAGCCATCATTAACATTTATATCTTCTTATTAGTAAAAAAAACCTAAAAGAAGAACGTTAGGTTGTATTTTGCAAACGAAATTTAATGTTGGTTTCAGGAGATGGTGTAACGAGTGAGGGAAGAAATTGTATTATATATATATATATAAGGGGGATTATTTTAAAATTTTAATTATAAAACTGTAATGGAAAAAACTAGAATAATATTAAAGATATTTAAAAGTGTTTGCTTTTGTGTTTAAAAAGAATTTTTAATATTTTTTTGTTTTAAATTATTTTTTTAATGATTTTGAATAATTTTAAAAAATAGAAAAATATACTATAAGTGTGAAGTGATATTATTATTCCACTCGTCATTGATTAATCTATACTCAAGTCGGACTGTCACTTTATGTTCTGGTTATATTTTTGATTTCCTGAAAGAAACCATGCAACAAACATGCTATAAAGTATAAAGGAGACCTAGATAAAGCATCAAGTCCTATATAATGCACATGAACTAACACAAAACAACAAGATAGGTGAGTTTTCTCTGATACTCAAAGCACTTCCAACCACCCTAGAAATCGGCTGAACCTATCAATCCAATCTAGAATTCTATCCATCCTTGTTCCTCTGATTTCGTAATTATTTTGAAAAGGAGCATAGTTTAAATGATAATAAGTAAACTAACTTGAGCAAATAAATAAATAAATAAATAAATTACCATGATTGAAAAACCTAAAATTTAAATATGTAACTTCTTTTTTTAAATGACAGGGGTCTCAATTGTGGTTTTTCATTAGCTATGTTATTTTTTAAAAATATACTATTTTCTAATAATTTTATTGAAAAAAACATTTTATTTCCAACACTAGGCAAAATATTAAGATATTTAATATTTTTTTTATGTATATTTAGTATTGTAATAGTTTTTATGATTATCGGTTAAAAAACTAAATTTAAAAAAATACTTTAAAAAGTTGGTTTAAAAAACATGCATGTTATGACAAGGATTTTTACATGCAAAATAAATGAAAGTATGTCTCTATAGATGGAGAATATATTATTTTAGTTTCTAGAAAACTAAGGTTGGATGATGCAAGAACTATTTAACTAACCAAATAACTTTTTTTTCTTGTAGTTGAAAAATAAAAAAAACTACCATAATATCAAGCACTTAACTTATCAGGCAAATATAAGAAAGAAACTAAAAAAAAAGCCCTGAGAAGTGAGATGTTTTTTTTTTATCACAATGGATTAGATAATTATTTTTTTAATAAATTTTCAATATCATCCATAAACTATTTTATTTATAATTGAGTTCTTTTAAGTCTGAATTAGCACTTTATTGTTTTTTTTTCTCAAAAGAAAGTGTTGAATTGAAAGTTAGGACCAAGTTGAAAAGAGTAGTTGGAATACATGGTGTCTTTGAATTTTATTTACAAAGTTCATTTTAATTCCTTATTTGTTTAATTATTAGGTGATCAATTCTTTAAGTTGTCAAAAATTTAATTTCAATACCAAATTTTATTTCTTTTATTTTGAAGGTTTTTTTTAAAAGAGATAGTGACTCGTCAAATTCCAGCATAAAAAAATTATCATTGACAATGATTTTATAAAAAAATATGATCAATGTAAGTGGGTTTCATTTCATCAAAATTGTTTCACCTAAATATTTTTTTTCCTTCTCCTTATCTAAGGAGATAAATATGATCATGAGATTATTTTTAGGCTCATGTTTACTTTGTTTTTTGAGCTATTTCTAGGTTTTTTAAGGCCACGTATATGTTTTTTTAATGTGTTTTTGGTCAAAAATAGGTTAAAATAGTTTTTTTAACAAAAAAATTAAAGCCTTGTTTTTTTAGCAATCAGATTCTATAAAAAACATAAGTTATGTCATTTACAGTTTTTTTTAGAAAAAAATAAATGATGGGTCATTCATCCTTTTAAAAATAAAAAAATAAATAAAATCAAACCTAAACACGTAGGCTAGATACATATGCCTAGGATTTGTTTTTTAATAAACAGGCTCATGTACCTATGTTTATATGTATTTTTATTTTGTTATCTTATATTATATTTGGATTATTTTTTTTTATAAAAACAATCATTAAATACAATTAATTTCATGTGTTGGGTGGCAAGGTTAAGGGGTTAATTTATAATATACAAGCTATTGTTTGTTTTGCTTTTATTGGTTTAATGCTTTTTATGTCCCTTAATTTAGAAAAAAATAAAATTTCATTATTTATTATTAATAATTTATTTTTTTTTATATATTTAACTCTAAACTAAAAGAATGCAATTTCACAGTTTGTTATTAACAATCTATTTTTGCTCTCTCGACTTCATATGTTTTGTGTTTTTTTTTAAAAAGCATTTCATACAAAAAAAATCATAATATGTATTTTTATTGTATAATTAAATAAAAAATAAATTATAAGATAAAAACATTCATTGAGTTTGATGTCGAGCATAAATTGTGTTGTTGTGGTGAGTTTACTTTTCAAACTCAAATTGATTTAATTTTTATTTTTAATTAAATGTTATTTTTTATTAATTTAATCATCGAGTTAAATCAGGATTAAGCTTTTTAATTGAGTTAAATAAAAATTAAACTTTTTAATTTATTTGTTATCACAAGTTGACTTAATTTTTTAAATTAAATGTTATTTTTTATTAATTTTATCATTAAGGTAAATTAGGATTAAGCTTATCAATTTATTTTTTTCAACAAGATTATCCGAACTTGTTTTCTAGATAAGCTCATATTAATCTATGTAAATTGAATAGATTTTTATTTTAATATTATATAAAAAAATCATTTAATAGCTAAAATATTTTTTTTAAAAAATAAATTATCAATACTTAAATATTTTTATTGCAGTTGAAAAAAAAATAAAATTGCACAAGGAGTAGCCCGGGTAAATGAGCTAGTCTCCAGCTATGGAGTGCTGTGTACTAAATTAATAAATTACTCTAGGTCGGTATAATCATTCACCAAGGCCCCAGCTGTCGACAATCTTAAATCTTAACATGTGCCCCCACACGTAGAAACTACCCGCAATTATTTTGTCTTTTGACCTCTACATTCTCAAAAGCTTCTCCGATCTTTACAGTCAACCACTAGGCTGTAAGAAACATCTCTTCTACATTCTCCCACCCCCATCTACCCGTACGTACCTAAGCAAAATACAGCAGGAAAGGAGAAGCTGAACAAGGAACAACCACCGCCCCGATGAAAATAATGTCTACCATGCTTGAGAAGTGACGGTGAACGGCGTAGTGCACGAGGGAAGCTACTCCCCCTTCTCCTTAACATGGATGCTCTGGTGGCATGGAGCCGTGGAACATTCGAGAATTCGACGCATAAAACACAATCAGAAAGGAGTCCAGGGCAGACAAATATCACATTGGCTGTGGAGTGGCTAAGCCACAGAACTAAATGGCAATAGGAAGCATGCTAACGGGATCCCCTGAGGCTTCAGCACGTGTAGCGCCAATACTCCTCGGGACACTTGCAACTGCCCTAGAATTGCATTGAATTATCATGCCTAGATATATCAATTGTCAAGGAATGATGGTAACGATATTTAAATTAATACAGGTTTTACCTTGCGTATTATATTAACGTAACATTGTATGAAAGAGTGAAAATTCTGTGACATCAATGCCACTTGATTCTACGAACCGATATCACAAACTAAAATTAACATCCATTTCGAAACGAAAGTTCATAGCAAACTCAAGTTAATTCATGTTAAGACTAGATAAGAGGAAACCCCAACAAATTTAATGGCATTTCAAAACATCTCACTCTTTCTAACACACTCTAAAGCTGGTAACTACAGCACCTCTCACTCTGTCATAACAGGCTTGTTCTCGTTAGCTTTGGGTCTCTGTTCCTTTGGCTTCTGCTCCTCCATTTTCCTGAAACCATAAAAAATTACATCCATACTTCAGGATACCCAGAAACAAAACTAAGAAAAAGCACCACAAAATAATTCATAGGGCTCAAAGTCGATCTAAAACGGCAGATTTTATCAAACATGCATCAACCAGTACAATCTCGCAGCACTCTATCTGATTATAGGTTATTTCAACTGGCATCATGAGCACTAGGAAACAAGGAAAAGATTCAAACAGCGCAACTGCAGAAGCATGCAGTACATGGTAAAGAAAAGCTCTTCCTTTCACTTAGAAGAATCAAATTCAAATGCAATATATCTCTAGCAGTGTTGTCAAAGGAAATAGGCGATAAAAGATGCCAAGCCAATAAAATGAACCAAGGCAATAATGCTATAAATTAAAGAAAATATATTTATAATATTACATTATATAAATCTAAAATATGTATCTTCCCAATTATGATTAGATCATTAGAAAATCAAAAGAAAACATCAAATACCATAACATAGTCATATAAAGTTATTTTTCACCCTTAGACAAAATAAGATAATTTAAAATAGTAAGTAGCAAATAGAAAAGGTGCACTTGAATATCATCATCATTATTCATTAATCTTCAAAAACATCTTCATACATGGTTTCCTCTCCTTCACTTGAATCCTCCATTTCATGATTACAATCCAAATCCTCGTCTCTCAAAATCCCTCTTCATGTGTAGTTCTAGCACTTGATGTTGAAAAAAGAAAGTGTGGGTGGTGTTTCTCTTCTAAGATGTCCATCCTTGTCTGTTTGTCTCTCACTTTAATGATTTTTTAAATGATTTCTTTACACCGATCTTTTTTTTTTTACAAAAATACCCCTAAGATGTTTCTTGTGGCAAAT
Organism: Populus ilicifolia; assembly: GCA_015708895.1. Taxonomy (NCBI): domain Eukaryota; kingdom Viridiplantae; phylum Streptophyta; class Magnoliopsida; order Malpighiales; family Salicaceae; genus Populus; species Populus ilicifolia. The sequence goes on along the minus strand of SRLM01000811.1, from coordinate 143,156 downwards.
TAAAAGATAGACAAACAGGTCAAAACATAAATAAGTTAAAAAGAAAAAAGAAATATTCAGCAATAAAAGAAGTGAAGTACTTCAAGGAGGCACTTGCTTTAACGCCTTGCACACACTCACAAGGCGCCTGCCTAGGCAACGCTTCATTTAAAGGAGATGCGGCCTCGCCTCGCCTGAAGTGCCTAGACAAGCGCCTCAGCGCCTCTCGACAACAATGCTCTATCATTAAAATGGTAGATAATAGCATGTATGATATCCCAATAGACTTGTTAAACCAGCGAGCTGAATTGAGGGACATTAATTAAAAGTTGGGATGAAGGAAACGAGGGGCCGGGAAGGAATTGAGGGAACAATCAGTTGGGGAGAAAAAACCAAGAATAGATTAAAACTTGAGGAAAGGAATTTCAAACTAAGGAAAGCATACAAAACCATTTTTCCAATCACAAAGAAAACACAGATGAACTTGATAATGTAGAATGAGTAAAATCTACCATTCCAAAGCAAGAAGCCAGAGAACACATTCTATATCAGAAAAGACAATTCACGACTGCATTGAGCATCAGAGGCAGGCACCACAAGAAGGTACTTTTGACAGCATTCAATTGAATTTCAAGGGGTATTCAGCTCAAATTCCAGTGGAGCATCAAAGAGATAGAATAGCATCCTTTCCTGATCCCAATCTCGCCAAATTACATTTAGAGTTCCTTGCATCATTCCGCATATCGGTCCTTCAAATTCTTTCATCTTGGTTCAACAATCTTGACATGCAATTCCACTAACATCACACAAATCTACTCCATGTTCAAGCTTTTAACTAAAGGATCCAAAAACTTGTAAATCCATCAATTCCCAATTACATGCAACATAGCATTCAATTTCATTCGACAAACATCTTGGAAAAAAATAGATGATTCACAATTTTTTTCCAAGCTAAAAGTCTTCCAATTTCACCATGTTCTGCTTTTCCTGTTTTGTTTTTCTTGATCAAATAGCAGATGACAGGCTTCTACTTAATCTTATCAAGTCAAACCATTTGCATATTTGGTCTCATCATCCACAATTTCACCATATTTTTATGTTCCTTAGATTGCTTTTGGTCAGTGCCCCGTGACTAGGGGACAGATGGACAAATAAAAAAGGGAAAAAATATGTTTGGTTGATGGGATAAAAGACAGAGACATAAAATAAATCTTTCTCTGAAAAGAGTCTGGAGTGAATTTCTGTTTATTCAAAACAAGAAGAATAGGGGGGTGTGATCCCTCTAATCTCCACTGTCTAACCAAACGCTACCATAGTGTCATAAAAGAGTAATTCTAAATATCAATGGACCAACCTTCAAGAATACAAATAAACTGTTGGATGATGATTCATGAATATTCTTGAAGTTTTTTCTTGATGTTTGGCATTACTCGTAGCGAAACTACCCATAAGCCAACCGGTCAAAGCAATAAAGAAAACAAATTAAAAAAACCCGATACCCTTCCATGCATAACACACTCAGTTCAGATGATAAGAGAATCAGTATCATTAAACTTGGATTATTAACACATCGAAACAGCTACGTGGTCATGTACACAGAAACATGTATAGAACAAAAACTGAAAGAAAACAGACGAATAAATTACCTCTTATCGGAAGAGCCACCCTTCTGGCTGAGGAATGAGCGAAAGAGAGGAGAGTTGACGTCGTAGATCATATTGTCGACTGTATGGCTGTTGCTTACTTTCACGGAAACCCTAGTTTTTCTTCCGCGCCCTTTGCAATAGCTCCGCACCGGGGCCATGGTAGCATTTATAGGCCTTTAGAAGACTGCCTTCCAGTTGTCGGTGTACCAGTTATTGGGCTCATTATTTTCTTACAGCTTGTTACTGTGAATGGGCGTTTTCTTAGAAAGACAGGCCCATATCAGTGCATTCTAAAATCTCCCACGGTGTTTTCTTATTCAAGAACTAAAACAAAATTTTATAATAAAAAATATAAAGCTTGAAGCTTAATTAAAACCATTAATACATTTTATTTTTATATAAAAAAATTATTCTTAAAAATAACCTTTATAATATTCTCGTATATTTTAGATACATGCACCCATTTAATTAGCCAAAAAAAAATATAGGTGTATTTTTGTGTTGTTATTATTATTAAGAAATTAAATAATATAAACTATACAAATAAATTTAATTAATAGGTATATAAATTCATCTGAGAAAAATTTTTTTGTTGAATAAAAAAATAATATATTTTTAAATTAATTATTTAATTTCTTGTATTGAATTGTCTATTTAACAGACTTTTTATGTTTTCTTAAATTAATTTTTCTTTTGTAATTTTAACGTTTTATTATTAAATAAAAAAATAATTAAATAACTATGAATTTAATATTCATATTCTACTTAAAAATATTCTTCATCTTAAAAATATTAATTTAATATTTTTAAATATATATTATGAAATTTGACGGGGTTGTTAAGGTAATGTAAAGATAAAAAGGGTTTTGGGGCCTCAGGTGGGCGGGGCGGGGCATTATCTACAAGCTTATATGGCAGGCCGTCTATCCAATCACAGCCCGTCGGTGCCCCTAGCTCGCTGCCAACCACCCCGCTGTATTAATCATCTGTCTTTTCCCTTTGCCTACCCTCAACGACCTCTTTTATGCCCAAACCATCCCGTACGTGTCCCTTTCTCCACGGCACCTGCCACCCTACCCAAAGGACATTATTACCCTCGATTGTACGGATCATGGAACTGGTCAGCTTTGATAACTCCATCCCATTACAAAATAAATTATATTCACTCGGTTGCACTGTGAACGGCAGCAGCCTAGCTGAGTTTGCTTTATATATATATATATATTGAATAATAATTTGTATTTGTATTTGTATTTTATTTTATTTTATTCTCCCATGTTATATTCACGTTTTGTAGTGTATTGGTGGTGACCAAAAATACCGGGCATCAAATTAAAGTTCAGTATTATAAAATATAATATAATTTTATCAAATAAAATTTCTGAAACAACGGGACTAGATTAATCACGCATGGGTGCACTGAAAAAGAAGAAGAAGTAGCGACACTTGTCTTGCGTGGCTCAACCTAAAATAACACATTGTTTTTGATGATTTGTTGGGTGTACCAAAAAAGAGTACTGCTGTCTGTAGTGCTTGATTCAACCTAATGACGTGGCGGCGGCACAATTGATAAAATAGTTGAGCATCAAAATATATACTCTTTGTGTGATATTTCGTTCGAATTCCTCTGTTCATTAATATCGATGGGCACATATTACAGGGTGTAAGTTTTGTTTTATAATTGTTGTTTGATATGTAAAAACCTGATTCAATGTATGTGTATGAGTTAACTCAATTCTTTTTTTAATTATTATTACTACCACCTAAATGCAATACAAAATTCTTTAGTAGTTTATTTCTTTCCAAGCAATGAATTTTAAAATACTAGAAATTCAAGGAATTTATTTATTTATGTCCTTTTTCATTCGATCTTTGAGGTTTCGAACTTGATTTAATCTCAGCATCCATGCGTGATGTATAAATTGTTGCAACCATGACATGTGGCTATGAACATATTTTTTTCTAAAACAAAAAAAATGATTAATTCCACAAAAAAAAGGAAATTACCGTTTTTTTTTAAAAAAAATATTGTCCTTCATAGCTAAAGGACATGGAATTGGTCAGCACCATGACCACGCTACAATTACAAAATAATTTTTTTTAAAAAAAACATATTATTATGAATCCATACTACCCATGATGGGTCCATATGATTTGAGTTTGCACACACACGCGCACATATATATATATATATATCACACACATATATATATATATATATATAGACGTACTTGTTACTGTGGTTAAAGGCTTCTTTCCTAGTAAATGATGTGGGGAGGCCATCCATCCTAGCCTTCAAGATCCAGGACCCGTTCATCAAGGATGATTCATGTCATATCCGGTTGCTCAATCATGACCAGAGAAAAAATAAACCTCATGGCTGCTTAATTCTGGCAATTTAATTTATTCTCGGTACTATATAATTTTAAATCATCCAGTACGAAACCAGAAGAGATTAATATGTATATATATATATATTATTGGTAGTATTATTATTATTCTGAATTGGCATTTTATAACTTTGTGTAAAATTGAAAGAGGCCTTTGAAATAAAATTTGAACGCCGCTTGACTGGGAAGAGGCTAATTGAGACCTGACACCACGTTAGGTTCGAGGGGCTTGAAGGGAAAAGCGAGGAAGGATGCGGTGAGGAGAGGTTGGAATTTTCAAACTTTTATTTGGTAAATATTTTTCTTAACAATAAAGGCATGGAAATGAGAGGATTTGGGAGTAAAAAAGAGGGTGTAAATGATTTTTACAATTTTTACATGATTTTTATTTTTTACTCTTTATTTTTATCTAGTAAATATATCTTTTTTAAGACAAGAATAAACAAAAAGTAAACCATTTATCTTCTCTTTTAATGAAGTGTTAGTCCAGTGATTAAGTGATTGCTACATCTTTATAAATATATATTTACTGAGCGGGGCAGCACGAACCATGAATGAAATTAGTATCGTTTTTTAAAAATATATGAGAATATCCTGATAAAAAAAAACTAACTGCTACACAAACTTCTTTTTCAGAATTTTGCTTGATTTTTACCTTTTAATTTCTCAACTCATCTATTTGTTTTCTAGTTTTATTTAATATAAATATATCTAAATATTTGATACCATACTAATTTGTTTGACTTAGTTTTTGGATTATTTTAAAAAATTAATATCAAAATTAAAATAATAACATATTTTAAAAAATTATTATTATCAGACACATGAATACTAATTACATCCAAATAAAGAAATGTTACCCTTCTCGCCTTTATTTTACTTTCCAATCCTCTTCCACAACCCACCCTTCCATCAAAGAAGAGTAAAAAAATATTTATCTTAATTAAAAAAAATAGCATTACATTATTGTTTTAGAATATAACAGATGAAGATGGTAGAAAATAAATTATTTTGTTAGAGATAAAAATATATTTTTAAAACAAGAAGTAAAAAAGAACAGAAAAGAACGTGTCTTTTCCGTAACCAAACAAGATTCCTCCTGAAAAGGGCATAATAGTAAGAGAGGCGGTGCAGACAAGATACCTAATCGATATGGGGTCAAGGAAGCTACAAAAGGGCAGTGTCGGGAATCCAAGTAAAAGCACAACACCCAATAGGCGAACGTTGTTTTGTAACTCTTGTTGCCTTCCTTTCCCTTCTCTAATTATTATTCATACATTAAACCTTTTCTTATTTTTATTTTTCTCCATCATAAAATAAATACCTTAGGCAGTGGCTTGGCATTGGCTGCAGCAGCAGCAGCACCACCACCACCCTCCTCATAAAAAATACCAACTGCACTAATAAGTGAAAAAACAAAAGGTGGTAGATGCATGAGGCACAATACAATATCCCTTACCCTCTTTAACACGCTCACATCCTTCCTTTACCTACCATAGAAATCCCCTCTTGTCTCGTCTCTACCGAATTTACCGTCCATATAACCTCACTTGATCTCTGATCATTCCCACCACCAGCAGCACCACCTTGTCTCTCTCTTTTTTAAGGTACAGGGACTGTATGTATGACCTTATCTCTTGACTCCACGGCTGAGTGGGTGGTCTTCGGTGTTTTGCTTTAGCTCTTCAAGTTACATGGATGGTGGATTTTCTTTCTTGGTCATAGGATGGGCATTTAACATTAATGGGCCTAAGAAGAGTTGGGCTTTGTGGGTTTCTCTTTGATTTTTGTGGTGGTGGTGGTGTTGTTGTCATGGGGTTTTATTTTATCCCTTGTTGGTATTCCTCCATGAAAGGTGGTAGGTTTTTGGAGTTGACTTACAGAGACAATTGCAAGTTCTTCCCTACTAAGTCTTTGGGCGTCTTTGTTGGTTTCTCCTCCACACTAAACTCCTAATCCCGTTTTATTATGATTAGTGGTCTGGGTTTCTCTTTGTCAATTTTTTCTCTCTTAACATGACTAGGCTTTTCTGTGTCACCCTGGCTCCTTTTTTCAAGATTTGATTCTCTTATTGTTAAAAAATTCTTGAACTAGAAGTCTGTACTGGTTTTTTTCACTTTTTATCATGGACTCTGGGGATGGATTTTGTTTTATAAGCACATGGGTGACAAAATTGTTTCTTTGGGTCACCATGATTGAACTGCTTCTGTTTTAGCTACACATGGCACATGGGATTTAGCTAATCTGTAACGGGAATTTCGTTATCTTTTCATTAATGTTGTTCTGTTGTGGTGTGACCGTACATGCGTTTTGTTGCTTTAGCTGGGAACTGGAACTTGCTATCTAACGGCTTAGTTATGGATGGATAAAGGTGGCAGGAGTTTAAGCTGAACGCAAACCATGCATATGTTCATCTTTTTGCCCAACCAATAATGTGTGGTTTCGTCACATAAAAAGTACTTTTAGCTTTCGTTCATTTTCTTTGAGTGTTTTGATGATGGCACGCCAATTGACCATCTGGGAATCTCACATACCAAACAATTTGTTTAGGCTATGCCAAAGTTCCTTTAAAGATTTTAGATGCTCGGCACCGAACTCCATTGTCGTTTTTTAGGCTTTCCTCCTAACGCTAGGAACTAATTGTGTCGGTTGCCCTTCCTATAGCGATTGGCGTGCATTGTCAGTTTTCTTGTAGGCTTATGAAACCTCGAGAAAGCTGCATGGTTTTCTGAATTATTCATATCTGGATATCATGTGCTTCTAATATTGTCTTTCATCACAGTTGTTAAGCGTTGATGTACTAACAAGTTTATTCCCTTGATGGCAATTTTAAAATTTTCAAGTCTTTCCCGTATAAAATTTGCTTTCATTTATATCTTTGTTGTCACAGATCGGCCTTTTTTTCTGATCCAAGGAGAAGGTGATAAATGCTAAAGGCCATCTTCCTCACCTGTGCATTGATACAAAGATTTTAATCCACCATGGTTAGCTTACGGAGGCGTAAACTCTTGGGACTTTGTGCTGGTAAACACTATTTTAGATGCCCTCTATGCAAAATGATTAATTCTTTATGTCGAGTTAACAAAAAAGAGGGTCTTAGGTCGTTTGAAGCTTAAAAAGAGGTCATGTATGAGTGGTGTGCTTCTAACCTTTGTGTAATTTTTTTCTTTTGACACATCTTTATGAAGAATTTTGTTTTGAATTTTGTTAAAAGCTTCTTACATCTTTAATTACTTTTTTAAATTTTGCAATTTAGGTAAAAAGTTCCATATCATATCATGCATGGATAAAATTATCAACTGAGTTTGGTGGTCCTTGCAGGAAGAAGTTCTTTCCTGACTCCACTTCCTCGATTTTTTGACAATGGAACTGCTACTTTAGGTTCCGCTCAGAATGGCAGGTCCGTCAGTGTGCACCCTCTGCCATCAGATGATGCCATACAGCCAGAGGAGGTAAAGTTAGCTTCCTTTTTCTATTTGTTCCAGTAGCATGCATGATAGAGCAGTATTGTCATCGGAGGTAAAATCATCAACTGAATTTGTCGAAGCTGCTGTTGCAATTATCACTGGCCTGCCTCCACCATGATTTCTCTTTCGTTAACCATATCGAGCCAGGAGTGGACATCATCATCTGCAGGGCAGACAAATTCGAATGTCATTCCTATTTTCACGAGACTTGAGTTTTAGGGTAGTTTTTTCCTTGCCTTTCTGTGGATGCATCAAGCATGGTTTTTAGAAATGGTATAAATACAATGCAACTGTAATACATTACCAATGCCGATAGAGCTCAAATCTGTAAGATTTCTAAAGGGTGGTATTTGAAAGCTGTTTGCTTTGTCGTCCAAATATGAGAGAGATATACCATACTTAATTTGATTACATCAGTTCTCATTCACTTTCAGCTTTAAAGTCATGCAAATGTAGATAAATGTTGAAAGCAGCGTCACCATTTAGGAAAGGAATCTTGGGGCCAGCTTCTCCTTCATGGATAGGAAAACTCGCTGCATATATAGCATTGGATTTTGAGATTATTTAAATTGTCATTTCTAAATACATTTTTAATGCTGTTTTCTTCCTAAAGCAGCCAGTTATAGGAATAAGTGATCCCCATGCCCACACGGATTTTTCTTTCTCCATGCTGTTTTAATGCAAAAGCAGCCAGTTATAGGAATAAGTGATCCCCATGCCCACACAGATTTTTCTTTCTCCAAGTCAGTTGAATGCACTCTCAGGGACTTAATTTTGATTCTGTTTTGACCTGCTGTGCTTTTAAGCTGTGCAACTGTTGGTTCAATTTTTAGTAGTACAAGTTTTTGGTTAAGAGCTTGCTTTTAGAAAAAAGCAGTCATCCTATCTCGGGAAAGCAGGTTAAAGCTGGTTATAGGAGAAGTGCATCTTTAGTCGCTTATCTTATAATCAACAAAAAGAGGAGCTTTACTTATAAGCACAACAGGGCCCAAAGGACCCTTCATCTCATACATGCATATGTGTATGCACACACATCTGTTTACAATGTTAGAATTTGAAACCAAGGTCCTTCCCTTATTTTCACCATCGATGCCTCTATATTTGCAATTTCACAAACTTGATTGTCACGGAGAGTTGCTCATATTAGAAGTCAGTAAGAAGGTTGAGATAATAGAAACTTTCTGTGTTTTCCTGAATTTTAGGGATGCATGGTTTCAATCTACGAATTCAAAGAAAAGGTAATAAATAAGGGCAACTCCACTGTACAGAAAGAAAATGCTTAGTCCATTACAGCTTGGTCAATGGAGTAGCATTTGGTTCCAACACATTTGAAACATAGAGAGAGTGTTCATCTGTCAGGTGAGGGGGCTGCCATGTTGGTGCCTCTAACTTGGCAAGTTTTGACATAAAATAGCTTCCTGCTGCTTGTCAAAGCAATCTCAGACGTGTCTATATATCAATTTTGGTTCATAATTTTGATGAATCCTTCCTTTGAAAAGAAGATTATGTAAACACTTACAAGAAACATCACTTATAAAATACCTGTTTTTATGCTTGATGTAACCATCTTGCAATCATGTTATGTTTTCAATGGGTTGTTTTAATTGGCATGCAATGATTAGATGTGATATTATCCTTGACGAATGTGTTGCAAATTTTAGGCACATGAGATTACACTCTTTTCTGGCTGAAAAGGGATAGAAAGTGCTGCGTTTACCAAATTCTTTTTCATTCCATGATTTTATTTGCCTTTACATTAACCAATTTACTCTGCCAGAAAACTATTTTAAAAGTGGGAGCTGGCTCTTCAAATGTTTCAGCTTCTAGCCCGTCAAAAGAGCAGCGATCTCAACCATATCCAGGTTTGTCAATTCTGATAGATGTATCTTATTTGTATGATTTCATGTCAACCAAGCACATGCAAAATTATACATCAGTTGTGTTGGCTATTCATAAATATTTTGTGAACTAGTTCTTCTTAACTAAAAGATAGTATGGGTGCAACGCCTCCAACAGGGTCATATGCATTGGAAACCATCTCCATCTATAGGTTTTGGATTGGTTAATTTGATGTTGTGGATCAATATTATAAATAAGAATATGGAGTTAAGACAATAATGGAAGTGGCAAACTGCAAAGGTGGGAAAATTTGAACCTACAACATGGTTGACATGCTTTTGAAATTCAAGTATCAATCTCATGACCTGGGGTTACATTGAAGATTAAGGACTCTTTACGTATTGGAGAATGCTTAATGATAGCTCTTTCTTCGTACACTATATAACCACCAAGTTATCCTTCCATAAAGAAGGAAAACAATGATGCCTTAATTCTTTTTGGTTTTTTCTATAGTTTAATTCCATTTCTCTGGATGTACTTGATTGTTGCAATACAAGGTTTAGGTATTCAAGAGGCTGAATAAAAGTGGTTACATTTGTGATCTTGTTGATCATGAACTGAGATCAATTCATTTTGGAAAACATGTGTAGATAAGATAATGTGAGGAAAATTTACTTATTTTAGAAAAAATAAAGGATAAGATAAATTATTAACGTTTGGTCCCGCATTTGTCAAGTTTTGTATTTTTTGAGTATCCTTCTGCCACTGATGTATCTCTGACTCTGAAGTTTAATTTAACCCTCTATTGATATTGTTTCTGAAAAAGCTATCAGAAAATTACAAGAGAAATCTCCAATTGACTAATTTAGTTACAATTAAAAAAAGTTATTGTAGTTATGTTATCCAGAAGTCTTTTATGCATTCACCACATGAATTATCCCAGACATGCAGATCATAAATGTCATTATGAACTTGAGTCCCATCTAAATTTTACTGCTATGTGATTTCATAGCTGATTTGGGTCCCTTAGTTCATACAAAGGAATTGTTTAATATTAAGTTAAGCCATCAAGGTTCATTGATTAAAAGTTCACATTGTGGAGAATCAATATCCTGAAGAACGAGACTACAGAAAATTGTTGTATTGGAAACAGATACAGAGGAAGCATTATACGCTAGGTCCACTCTTGCAGACATTACACAAGCATCGCCACTTTTTGGATGGCCTTGCAAGTGCTGTTTGTTTTTATGTTTTTTGTTAAGAAGAACTTTCAAGTATGAATAGCAGGAAGGAGTCATTTGAAGATAGGTTATTTATTTATATGCTATACCTGGACTAAATATGCTAGAGAAATTTCGAGAGAGTCTAAGTGATGTTGTGGGTTTCAACTTCAATTGAAAATTATAGCTGTTCCATTGTTTATCTATAAAGGAGATGAGCATTTCTTGACTTGTTTAGATTTTTATTAGTAGACCTTGCATGTAGTTGCTTCTGATTTTCCTTGTCATTTCACTTTTGATTTGTACACTAATAATGTCAGATCTGATATTTCCCAAATTTGCTAAGTTCTCAGTATGATTCTATTAGGCACCAGGATTATGTCATCGTGGAATATCACTAATGTGAAAGTTGACTGCGCTGCATTTTTAACCTTGTTGCTTCATTCATTTTCTATTTCTAGAGCAACCAGTTAAACGCAGAAAGAGACACAGGAGGAAACATGTTCAGAACCAGGAACCATGCCTGATGAGAGGCGTCTATTTTAAAAATATGAAATGGCAGGCAGCAATTAAAGTTGACAAGAAGCAGATTCACCTAGGGACTGTTGGTTCTCAAGAAGAGGCTGCTCGTTTGTATGACAGGTAGTAGGCTAAAGTTTGCATTGCTTTTCATGAGTTCTTACTTTCATCAGTACTGCGACACGTGCCATATCTCTTTTTCCACAATTACCTATTCTGCAGAAAGTCTTGTCCAATTCTTTGAGTAACTACTTGATCACTGTATTCCAGAATAGTCATTATGTAATTTTCTTTTCAGTTATATTAGGGTGCAGAAGTCTTTTCTCATTTCATTGCAATAACAGAATATTGGATAATCTTTAGGATAGAAGTAATGCATATCTCTTGCTTTCTTTTTGGGCTTTCTTATTCCACATTTAAATTAATTTCGTTCTTGCTAGAGGCAATCAGAACTTCCATGTAAGAAAGTAATGACTTGAAAAGGGAAAACTATAGCTTAGCTTCGTGGTTGCAACTAACTTCTTTATTCTTGAATCTTGATAGAGAAAACTACCTCCTACTTTATTAAGATGAAGTTAGGAACAAGTCCCATTCATCCACCAAATCAACCACTTTTCCTTGGAACGTTTCTTAGGAATCTGGGATCCAGCAGCTTGAGGATGTTTGCAGTTTCATTTTTCTATTTTCCTTTACAATGACTGTTTCCGTTAGATGGCTATCATCATGTTCTAACAAGAAGAGTTGTCTAGTATCTTTCAGGCCAATGCCCGTGACCCTTATTGCAACGGCTTGTAAAGCCCTACCAGTCATTTTTGTTGTATTTTAGTACATATGTATTCATGCCCACTGTTTAAATGACAGAAAAATGATTGGAAGCCATGAATTCAATTATAAAGGTATGAGATGAGAGTAAGGCAGTACATATGGGAATAGACAAGACAATAAAAATGGCATACGCGTATGCAAACAGTATTGAGCACAAATTGTTAACACTTGCTATTCTACATCTAAGTGATAACAAAAATATAAACTTCCATTTTTTGGAAAGGAAAAATATATCCTTACTGCACGCTTCTGGTAGTCAGCCTTCCTCTTAGAGTTAGGCTTCCATTTCTCGTTCTTCTCATAGCTGCTAGCAGTCCATGCAGGTTTATCAGTACTGAGTTAAGAAATAAATAGGAAGCTGAAAACTCGCTCTCTCTCTCTCCATTTTTTTTTTCAGGGTTAGCATCGTGTGTTAAAAAATTGTTATCACAGTATGTCTACAAAGACAGACCTTGGTCAGGTTTGGTTACTAAACATATCTGGGGTTCGTCTCAAGGTTTTCATTTATGCAGGGCTGCTTTCATGTGCGGGAGGGAGCCCAATTTTGAGCTCTCAGAGGAGGAAAAGCAAGAACTTAGGAAATTCAAGTGGGATGAATTTTTGGCAATCACTCGCAGTGCAATTAACAATAAAAGTAATCTTTCCCGCCTGGTCCTTCTCTTTCTAATATATGTTCGCAGAATCTAATGGATATGCTGTTAATGATTATTCCAGAACACAAGAGAAGGATCGGGGCAGGTTTGCAGAAGAGATCAGAGACTACATTGCAGGATGGTGACTGGGACGCCAAGGACGGACTCAATGGCTTTTCAGCTTCAGAAGATGTGGAACCAGACTCATCAGCCTCTTGAATATTCTAGTTTCAGAACGAGACTGTCAATCCCATTCTAACAGTTTAGCTCTCCCTCGTCGGCCGCCCCTCTTTTTTTCTTATGCGCACGAGCCCCTATTAGGGCTTATGATGGTAAACTTCATCTTCAAGTAAGCATATATTTACAAATTTAACTCAATAAGGAGACAGAGTGCAGTATTTACATGCACTGTTGCTAATGACACTACCATCGCTTGGAGAGCTATTAAATACACGGAAAGTTCCCTTTTGGTCCAGTGATTGTTCCTCCCAACTCAGAAGCTGGAAGCCGCAGAACGCTTGAAACCTGGCTTCTAGAAGAAAAATTCCCTTGTATGATAATGAAAATGATCTCTGCAGTTGATGTTAATACTGTTTTTGCTAGTCTACTGTTTTGTTCAGCCCTGGTGCAGTAACCATGCATGCTCTCATAAAAGAACAAGGATAGATGGATTGATCAACTCATATTTCAATAACTTGAGACCTAGAAATTCATTTTATATAATAGTGATAAAACATGGATTGATTTGGCGGGTTGATTGGGACTCGGTTGTTCTGGGGTCCTGACAAGTCTGAGTTTAAGGAAAAAAAACCCAACTCGATTAAAAACATGGGACTCGGCTGTCTTGTCCAAACTAGTCTTGATCAACTTGTTCAAAACTGGTTTATATTTGACAAAAAATAATAAGAAAAAAATTATTAACTTGATAAAAAATATGGGTTGTTTTATACTCTGACATTGTTGTCATGGGTCGCCTTGAATTGAGCTTTTTATTTCAGAACTTCATGGAAAAAATATGAAATATGCATATGAAGTTTGAAATGTTTTCTTTTTTAATTAAAACAATCAACAACAGATGTATTAAAAAACCGACACCTAAATGTTCTTAATAAAAACTTATCATTTATTTATTTATTTATTTAGCTGGTAATTGGATCAGTAAAATTCGATGGCAAGAATTTTGTATTTACACTCTTTTTGTTAAGTTCTATTAATAAATACATTAATTTCTATTAATAATTCCGTTTAAATCATGTGAAAATCATGCTTACAAAAAAAATTTAAATAAACCCAATAAACTATTGTTTATTTTGATTTACACCATGTGATTTTTTTTAATAATTAAACTATTATACATTTGGATTTATTATACTTTGCTAGGTTTTGTTAATTAACATTATAAAAATAATGCGAAAATCACATTATACAACCAAAAAAGCCAAAATAAATCATAAATAGAAAACAAAACATTAAAAATATAAAACCAAATAAAGGAATAAATAAATAGAATAAAAACCCTAAAGAAGAGTAATAGAATAAAAAAATCCATATAAATACTCTTATCATCAATTTGATTCCTTCTTTTATTCTCAGATTATGGATTACATGAGGAATATGGTTTTTATTTCAATCATTTATTCCTTTATTTGATTCACAAAACTAAGCAGGCTGCCTCTGTGCTCAAATGTTATGTGGGCCGAAGTGAAATAGGTTCGGAATATGGGCCCAATATTTCCAAACTAGTAAACCAGCAAGTTGGGCCGTCAAACCTGTAATAAAACAATCCATTGTCACCATCGCAAATCGCAATAGTCTTCATCCAGTCCTCCGCCTCCTTCCACCACCCCCACCTCCGCCTCCCGAAGTTAACAATCGGAGAAAAAGAAAATGGGATCAAGCGGTATGAAACCTCTAGAAGAAAAGGCCAAACCTCCTCCGCCGCCGCCGTCTTCTTCGTTTTCGGAGAATTGGAAGGAGCGGATACTCATCCCCACACTTCTTGCAGGTTTCTATTTGTCTCTGTGTTTTCTTTTTTCTTAGAACATAAAAGGAAACTAATTTGAAATGTATGTGAAGGGATAACTGGTGGAGGAGTTGGGTTGGTGTCTAAGCATCGAAAAGTCCATGGGCTCGCTAACATTTCAACAACTTATGCCACTAATTTTTCCATCGTCACCGGCTGCTATTGCGGTAAACATCTTTGTTTCTCTAATCTCATAACGTTGTTATCTTTAACGTTGTAGTTTGGGAATGATTTATGGCCTTAAATCTGCAAGACCTGGAACCTGCCTAGTGATAGAAGGGAGAGCATAACTTAGAGGGAATCTGTCGTTAGAGAACCTGATTGTGTCTGGATGTTGGTGATCATTTTTAATTGAAGGCATGGAGGACAACAGTGAAAATGTTAACATTTTCAGAAACGTAACTGGATTTTGGTTCAAGAGCCATCATATGTTTCTTGGAGCTGTCTTAAGGTTGGAAGTTTTGTTGTTGTTTGATTTTTCAGGGGCGCGTGAATTCGTAAGAGTAGTTCGAAAATCTGGACCAGATGATCTAGTAAACTCCGCGGTTGCAGGGTTCGGCAGTGGTGCTCTTCTTGGACGTCTACAAGGTCGAGTTCTAATCTCACTCCTTTGATTGTGCGAAATTCTTTGTGGGACATTATTCTTTCATTTCAATTTTAATACAGGCCTAGTATTCTTTGGTTTTGCGGGATCATTAAGCCACCGATAAGGCAGGAGCATTTCAATGCTATCTGTTGGCTTCTTTGATCCTGCTCGTGAAGCAGATGTTTTCTTTTCATTTCTTCCTTGGCAGAACCTATTGACCAAGCAGTTTGTTCATGATGTGGTTGGCTGTTTTTGAGATCCAACATTGAGAGCATTGTTCCACCTTTTAAAACAAATGCAAAGTAAAAACATATTTTTGTCCTATGATATGGTATAAATATGATGCCATGAATACAGTCCTCTATTCTATAACGCCAACCTTTATTGAAAGAGCCTAACGTAAGGAGATCTCTCCCTTTGAAAAACGAGAGGGGATAATTAGGTGATGTCTTCTGCATCTTCCTTTGTTGAGCTCCCTTCCCCATCATAGTTTTAAATGCATTGTTTTTTATTTTTTAATGACATTTTAGGGGGTCAGTTTGGTGCCTTTCGCTACTCGGTCATCTTTGCTGTTGTGGGCACGACGGTGGATTTTGCTACTATCAAACTAAGACCTACATTGAGTAATTTTAAAGAATCTATATTCAAGGAAAAAGAGAAGAAACCTGGCTGGTTAAAGTTGCCAGAGTGGTCTCCCATACAAGTACTTGATGAGGAAGCGCTTGCTGCAAAAAAAGCTCGGGAAAAAGAACTCTATGCACGAAGAGCTCTTGGCAAACTTAGCAAGGAAGAATCTTGAGAGGCTTTTAATTTTCAGCTCACATATACCAATAATATGCCTTTTGTGCCTGCTTATTCAAGCTGTTCGGCATTTCTAGCACAAACAATTTTTGTTCCACTGGTCATGTACATTTATGTATCGATATATTTGAGCTTCTATTTATGAATTATATAGTTCATAGCATCTTCTGGGAACTTGGTGAAAGATTGTAATGTGACTGTCAACTTTTTTCTACATGGTAAATTCTTGCTGAGTGTGCTTGCTCGAGTTCATCAGAGTTTTTGATTTATGTTGCTAAATTATTTGGAAGTTGTTCTTAAATGGTCAACTTTTAAACCTGTTTCGGAATAGAAAGAGACTAGCCTTGCTGCCTGAACTATTTTTTACAAAAAAAAAAAAAATAATAATGTTTAGCTACCGGAAGCTTTATTTTTTTTTAAAAAAAAAACCGTGTGATCAAGGTTATCAAATTGAATAAATTAAATATATTTTAATTAAAAAAAAAACAATAATAGATAGATCAATTTTTTAAAATAAAAAGTGATTATAACAACACGAGGAAAAAAATATTTTTTTTTAAAAAAAGGGGATGAATGGTGTATCTCAATTAACAACTCATTAAATATAGAAGACCAAAATATAGTAAAAAAATAAAAAAATAATAATTCTTAGTTAAGCCAAGTTAGCTTGACAAATATGTAATCTCAATAATTAAAACCGAGCTAACTTGATACATCCTTTCAAACTAGTGATTTATATTATAAAATTAAAATACTTTTATAAAAAAATAAAAAGAATTATAATTTTTTTTAAAAAAAATATTCTTGATAACTTTTCAAACTCATTACCCGGGTTCTTAAACCCAAAGCACTTTATTTGAAAAATTCATGAAGTTTAATTCTTTATCAGTCAAATATTAAAGGATAAAATTTTAAAAAATCAATTATATAAAAGAATTTAAAAATATCAATTAAAAAAATACAAAATAATTCTTATATTTGGTTGAAGGTTGAAATTGAAAATCAAAATTAACTTGGTAGAAGAACAAAATTTGTTTTAAAAGAACAAGGATCAAAACTGACATAAAAAATAAAAATTAATTTTTGATTGGAGAGTGAAATTGAAAAGAACAATAACTTTTACAAAAGAACAAAAAAAATCAAAACAATAATGACCAAATTGAAAAACATAATATTATGAATTTGAATTTAAAGATAAAATTTAAAACCAATAAAATTTTTACAAAGAATCAAGAAAAAAATTAGAAATAAAAAGAATAAGGGTCAAATTAAAAAATATAATATTTGATAAATTAAAAATAAATGATGAAATTTAAAACAAATAAAATTTATACAAAAAGAGTCAAGAACAAAAATTAAAAAATAAAGATTGGAGTTAAAATAATAAAACAAAGAAAATCAAACTATAATTTCTAGGTGAGTAAAGATAAAATAAAAGGAAAAAAAAGTCAACTAGTGATAAGTTGAATTACCAATATTGACACGCGTCACTGTAAAGAGAAGATGACACAACGACTCTTCCATTTACATGGTAAAAAGTCACTCTTCTATTTACATGGTAAAAAGTCATTTTTGGACATCAAGAGATACCGTCTAAAGTGTACTACTCTTCCATTTACATGGCAAAAAATTATTTTTGGACATCAAGAGATATCGTCTAAAGTGTGCGGGCATTTTCTTCGTGCCTATTCTATGTTTTATATTTAACAAAATATCAAATTGTTTCTAAATTGATTGAATAATTATAAATAAAAAATTAGAAAAGGATAAAAAAGCCACTATCTAAGTTCTTTTTTTTGCTATTAAGAATATTTTCATGTATTTTAATTATTTATTAGTTATTTTATATTTAATTAAATATCAAATTATAACAAACAAAAAAAATTAGTGTAAAAGCACAAAAATATTCCCTAATGTCCTTTTTTTTGGGTCACTTTTTAGAATATTTTAATCATTTCTTTGAGCAACGTGATAAGATTTCGATAATCATGCAAACAAGTGTTGAGTTGAGTTTTTCTGGATGGAGTGACATGAGCACCAATATGTTGTTCTATTGAATAATTAGCCTTGGGTCACGACTAAACGATGTAGGCCAAAGCGCAGTTGTCGCTCATGGAGTCTGATCAGTAGGGGAGAAATTGTTTTGAGCACGGAGTTACAACGTTTTTCAAAGGTGCTTTAGCTTCTTTAAACATAGAAATTCATCAAACAGACAGCCAACGAATGAAGGTGGAGACATCATTTGGAAATTGGGACTGCAATCTGCACATATATTCACCTTGGCTAAGCACAGTCAATTTTTCACTCGAGATCTTCTGACATGTTTTTCAAGGAACCATGGGACTACAAGGTTAGAGTTACTGTTTGCCTTGCCATCCACCACATTTTCACCCCAAAATCTCTCCTTTCCATGCATGCCCACCATGAGTTTGAATATTGAAACGATGTATAATCTGCAAGCAAACAAATTTACTAGTCTCTTATCGTCGCCTAAACCAACTAGAATTACTCGTCATCCAGCCCTTTTGTCATCTGCGCTCGATTAATGATAAAAAACCAAGAGACTAGCTAGGGAAACGGAATCAAGATGTTAGGGAGGGGCTGCTGCAATTTCCATATTTCAATACATCTACGAGATGGACATAAAAACTACTAAAGCTGTTCTAGATGATGCAATCTCTCATAGCTGAAAACATCATGTCCACACATTCATGTCAAAAGATAGAAAACAACAGCGACAAAAGGTAGATTACCGGTCTTCATTTACATGTGTCAACAGGTGAACAACCCGCAATTTCTCGAGCTGGAGTTGAGCAGCTTAAAACTGGACCATACTACATGAATTTCCCTGTAATGCTCTTGTGATGTTAAGTAAGCAGAGAGACAAGAGAGACAAATTCCAGCGTCACCCGACCTTTGGACCTTGTGTTGATGACAAAGTGCTCTGGATATTTTCTTAGCAGCATGAGCAAGCCATACCATGGTTTGCCCTTGGCTTCAGGACCCGTCCAGTCCTCAGATGTGAGATATCTCCTTACTCGAGAATGATGCCATATGCTGCTATATTGCTCGACCAGCTGTAGGAGAGGACACAGCAAGCAAAGTGAACAAGTGAAGACATCCTAAAGCTCAAATCTGATCATACAGATGAGCGCACCCAAAACAAGGACTAGAAAAAACTGGGCTAGCATCTATGAGGATATATTGAACAACCAATGGAGTCTGGAAAAACAAAATGCCACAATGGACCCTTTATGTTCCTTTGCAAGTGGAATGTGCAAAAATAAGAATGAAACAGCAGTGACATGCAGATCAAAAAATTGCCAAGGATGGTTCTAGGTAAAAATTGTAGACTGTTCTCTTAAAACAGTATAATCACTAGTGCAGTGACTAAAATAAACATTACCTAAAACATGTTCATATAATTTTTTGCAAAGCATAGACGGGTTGAAGTTCTTATCCAGCTTATAATTTGTTAACAAGGGACTCCTTAAACACAAGAGAAATGCCACTTTGTGTGCCAAAGCCTCTGAGTTCAGTATGAGTGCAAGGCATTTGTGCATTTATATAACACGGGTGGAGACAAGAGTGCAATTCTCCCTGTTCCTATAAGCTAGAAAAGAAAGAAGCATGTTTTTTTTATTTTTCAAAGTAGAATTGACTTGTCAAAAAACCTAACATCATCAGTCTGCATGCCCCAACAAAAGGTTTTCCATGATATAACTTTATAAATTGCAATGGATTCTTTAATACTGATCAGGGATTTCCAAGTACTTTAAAAATGAAACAAATCATAAAGTCTTTTAACTATTTAAAAGAAAAAAATAATTTAGCAACTCAAGCAGTTTTTGTGAGATGGTAAACAAGACAATGAATTTGCAGAAGCATTTTGAAGACAGCAAAACAGTTTTTGTGAGATGGCAACCAAAAAAATGAATTCGCAGAAGCATTTTGATGACAGTAACTAACCTCAGCATGAAGTTTCTCCATGGGCATCCATTCTCCAGGACCACAAAGATCCGATAGCACAGTAGCAACAGATGATACTACATCTTTTTCCTCCAACTGCAGAAGTTGTTGATTGTCAGACTCACGATCAATCCTTGATCTTCCCTCCATCTTCTTTTCTCCTGGAACCGGAAATGGTACCATGACAATGAAAAAGCATTTACAAGCACATGCTTTGTATCAGAGTGCACAGCATTCAGAGATATACAAGTGCAAGCCAACAGATTATGAAAATTTAACATGATCAACAAGTCAAAATATAATGTCTAAAGACACAAGAAAAAATGTAAGTTTGAAAAACAAACATAAATTGAAAAGGAAAAGGAAATTTGAAATCCAGAAAGGCAAGTAGGACAGCAAAGATCCATGCATTATGCCTCGTAATTCCATAAAAGAAATGAACAACATAACTTAAAAAAAACAAACATAAATTGAAAAGGAAAAGAAAATTTGAAATCCAGAAAGGCAAGTAGAACAGCAAAGATCCATGCATTATGCCTCGTAATTCCATAAAAGAAATGAACAACATAACTCAAAAGGTGTGCCAATAAGCAATATATCAATTAGCGTGTCCTCATCATCCTAAAAACTCAGCTCATATTTTAATAAACCAAAAAAAAAGAGTAGAAAATTCTTGTGCTTTCATTCCGAGGTCTCCCTGGCTAGCTAAACTAAGATAATGGCTTAATAATAGGAGCAGGAGGTTTGGCCATGGATATCTATACAGGAATCTGTATATAGAACAGCCTCAGAACAGCCATTTTCAACAGCTGGTAACCTCTTACTTTTAAGCTATAGAATAACTAGATTCATTAGCTAACAATAATCAGATTCCCCATCCCATGGAATTTTTAAAATTGAAAAATAAGGAAAATCATGCAGTATCACAACAAAAATCAAAACCCAAAAGGATATGGTTAAGTCAATGATTTTTTAACTACAGCTATCATTAAGAAAACAAAAGCAAAAAAACAGCCTCAAGTTAGAAAACTAAAATGCAAAATTAACTAGTATAAGTTGCCATTAAAATCTTTAACCTGAAATTGGAACACATCCATACTCTAAACAAAGTAGCAATCAACCTCACAATTTTACTGCTACGAAAGAAGAGACTATAAGAGATAATCTAGTCTCAAAACCATCATATAAACCCAATCGCAAGCTAAAATTTCACATCCCCCCTCACCCCACGAAAACTCAGCGAGAGAAGGTGAGACTATAAAGACAAACCACCAATTACAACAGTGTCTATCAGAATTTCAAACTGCAATCCATAACTCTGCAAATATGCAACACAAAATCATAAATTTACTCAATTCGAGTACCGAAGCTCGTTCTACACTTCAAACACATATAACACAAAAACATAACTTTGTGCCCGGTTTCTCATCCGCAAGAATTTTAATCAAAAACCTTAGAAATCCATGAAACTATCATAAACGAACACAGATTACAATTACTTCTACAATAACTAACCTACAGCTCCAGCCATTCCTGCTTTACCACCAGACCCACTTCCATATCCATACCCTTCATAACCCTCTCTCCTCATCTTCTTCCCACCACCACCACTGCCACCAACATCCTCATCGTCATCAAACTCCTCCTCATAAAACTCCCTCGCTCTCCCCTTCTTAACCGTCGCAACCGAAACCGGTCCCACCATCCTATCCGCCCCACCGGAATGATACCCATACTGCGGCACAACCGCCACATGGTGCCTAGGCGCTAACGCCCCGCCCAAAATACTCCTAACTGGGAGCAAAAAGTAAAACTCTTTATCTCCGATTTGCAACAGATCTTGTGAATCCAACTTAACCGGAGGGTTTCCTGGGAGGTGGAGTACGCCTTCGACTAGGCAACCGTTCTTGCCGAGTACTTCAAGTGCGAAACGGCGTCGCGTGAAATCGTAGAAGATGCGCGCGTGGTGGCGTGAAATGTTCATCCCACCGCCAAGGCTTGAGAGGTCGACATCGACGGTGGATTTTTTCGAGTTCCGGCCTAAGATTATTGAGTATGTTTGCATATAGTACTCGAAGTCTTCTCCTTGTAGCTTCGCAAATCCGGCCTCTACGTCGCTTCCCGTCGCCCCCATTTTTTTTCCGACTGGAAGATATCGACCCTGATTAGGGATTTTGGAATAAACGACTCGTCGCTTCGCTTTTCACATACAAGGCAAAGAAGCGAGGAAGTGGACTCTGCTCGAGACGAAAAGCAATGGGGTTTTTAAAAAATTATATTTTCATTTTGAGAATATATCACTAGTTACCAGAACTTCGGGGTTAAATATCTGTATTATTTATCAAAAACATTTCATGTATTTTTATAATTTAAAAAAGTTATACACATGTAATTAAATAACTAGAACTATATATAATAATAATAATTAATTAATTATTAATAATATTTTAAAAAACATGAAAAAAATAAAAAAACAGATATAATATTTAATTTTGTAAATATTTTTTCTGATTGTATTTATTAATTTTTATTAATTAAAATATTTTTATATTTAATAAAATAATAAATAAATAAATATATTAAATTAAATTAATAAAAAATAAAATAATATGTAAGGCTATATATATTAGAAATATTATCTAAAAATAAAATATTTTTTATTTTAAAAAATATAATTCATCTATATAAAAAATAAAAAAAATTATAGATGAATTAGAAAAAAAATATAATAATAAAATTATTATTATTTTAAAAAACCTTCTAAACAAAATAAAAATAATAATAAATATTAATGTAATTATAATTAAATTTGAAAAACAAAAAACAAAATTCAATGAAATAAAAAAAAATAAAAGGAAAAAAGGATCGCATTAGCTCATCTGCTCATTTCATCAACGCTAACGTGTATGCCTATCAATAGAGTTACGTTCTAGGCTCTTTTTTTAATCTGCACATAGCTTGTTTTATAGTTAAAAAATTAAAATTTATATTATTTTGATTTAAAAATTTATTTTTTAATATAATTTTTACTCAATATATATATAAAATATCTTAAAAACTATGATAAATTTATTTATAGATTAAAAGTTTTTTCAAAAAAATGAATTAAATTTAATATAAACTTTTAAGGTATAAAAACAAATTTCTCTTATTAAATAAAACAATTTAAAATAAATATTTTTTATTTTGATAATAATTTTTTTTATTGTTGAAATTGGAGATCTTTTTTCTAAAATATTATAAAAATAATTATTTATATTAAAATAAAAATAATTATTTTTTGAGAAATTAAAATTATATAATTTATATGATTGTTAAGTTTTATCAAAATAAATTTATTTTTGAAAGTTATAATATGCCATCCATGTTTGTCATTTTTTTATTTTTTTGTTTTTTTCCTATCAATCTTATTTTTTTATAAGAAATTGAAATTAATTATTTTTTAAATAGAATTAAAAAGCAAAAAAAATTAAAAAACTGAATTAAAAAGATATAAAATTTTGAAGAGTCCATCAACAGTAAAATATGAGATAATAAACAGTAAAAAATGCACAGCGAGTATAAGGTAATATATTCGTTTCAGTTTTTTTCAATGAACATATAAACGGCGCCGTTTTGAACTAGGGATAAAAATCCCTGCTTCCCAAAATAGGCAGCTATACACGGATCTTCATCTGTTTCTTCTCGTTAGCCCTCTTCCCTTCAAAGAATTGGCTTCTCTCCAATCTCCACAAGTAAGTGAACTTATATTCATCTTCCTTTTATTTATATTGCATCACATGTAGGTAAAATTTATTACTCTGAATAATTATGTATTGTTTTCTTTATGAATTTATTAACGAAATATTATTTAATTTCACAAAATTGATTACTCTGAATAATTATTTATTGTTCATGGTAAAATGCAATTGAAATCTGTGCTTTTTTTTATCTGTTTCAGCAACAGTAAAGAACAAATTGGTGTTGGAACTTTGATGTGTTTTTCAATTTTGTCTTTCGACACAGTATGATCCTTTTATAAATTTATAGTAAGCGATGATGAACTGCATGATGAACCACTTCTGTCACTCTCTTATACAATTTGTTCTTTTTTTTTAATTCTGGTGTAGTTTTGATCTTCTACATCTCTTTGGCATGACTCATGGATTGGCTCTGCTTATCTCAATAATGCCTTTGTGAATTCGTTTGCTTTAGCTTAGGACAAGCGTAGCAGAATTGCATGTATGGTGAATTGGAGTGGCAATTCAAAGTGGTGGAAACTTAAGTGAAGAACACTATTACTGTCTAGGGAATTAATTCAAGAGATCTGACTTTTGATTTCACCAGTCCATCTGAATGAAGAAAAAAGAGATCTTCTGGTTTGGAGATATGATAGCAAAGGACTTTTCCCAGTTAAGGCCTGCAATTATCTCATGAATTCTGTTATTCTCTTTTTTTTGGTTCAATCTAGCACCTCCAAAGTTGAAGCATCCACATGGTTGACAGCGTTAGATAGACTAAGCACTAGAGATGTTTTTGCTCACAGAGGAAATCTTTGTTGTCATGGAGAATTCTTTCCATTTTGAAGTCTTCATAATGAGACATTATCTCATGTGATGCTTCGTTGCCGTGGAATGTGGTTGCTTTGGTATAGAATTATGAGTAGGTGGGGGTGTGGTTTGGATTATGCGATATTTAGTTGATGAGTTGTTTCTTGGAATGGGAGTTTTTGTTACTGGACAAATGCAAAGAAGCCAACCCATGGGTCATGCCAGAAAGATGTTAGGTTTAGGTTTTTGTTACACAAATGCAAAGAAGCCAACCCATGGGTCATGCCAGAAAGATGTTAGGTTTAGGTTTTTGTTACTGGACAAATGCAAAGAAGCCAGCTCATGGGTCATGCCAGAAAGATGTTAGGTTTAGTCTCCTGAGGAGCTAAGTTCATAACAGGGTATAAAGCTAGAAAATGTGGCTTTTTGTGTTAGTATTATATTTGAGCAGATGCAGTTGCTTTTGCTAAAAGTCAATGATGAAGAATTGAGCTTAACATGAGAGTTATTTGTCCAAAATGTTAAGTGTTTTTGCTCAACTGATAACATCCCGTGGGTCAAGTTCAGAAAAAAAATTAAATTTTAGTATTGGCTTTTGACATATTGGGTTTACTACTCTTTCAAGTTGGGACTCGGGAACAAGAAATACGGGAACTTCTAGGACATAGAGGAAAAACAATATAGTTCAGTTTTTAACCAATTAAATATGGAATGATGAAATTAGGTTAAAAATTGACAAAGAAAACTGGTATGAGTTAACCGAGTTAGTATAACAAATATGTAACTTGGGTAATAAGGGGCTAATCAACCCGAGTTAACCCATCAATCTTGTATCTTAGGTTATGAGATCGGGATAACCTAGTAGAAAAGAAATTAAAGAAAACACAGCCTATTTTTTTATACATATATATATATAAAAAAAACAATGTCGAATGATAAAACCAAAAAAGAAAATAAGTAAAAAAAATAATATCAAGCCATGTTAACTTTTCAAATTCATGACCCATGTTATTAAACTAGAAACATTATACATATAAAAATTATGAAACCTAATCCCTAATCAATCAAATATTGAAGGATTAGATCGGAAAAAAAAATCAGCTATACAAAAGTATCCAAAACAAAAAATAGCAATTAAAAGAGTGATGATTCAAATTGAAATAAAAAATAAATTGGAGGAGAACTATGAATATTGTATTGAAGGTGAAATTGAAAAGAAAAATAAAAAAATAAGTATTAAATTAGAAAAAATAATATATCATAAATTTGGACTCGTGGAAAAAATTGAAAAGAAATAAAAATCAAAAGAATAAAGACCAAATTAAAAAAAAAACAATATATCACAAATTGGTATGGAAGGATAAACTTAAAAAAAAATAAAATTTTTACAAGAGAGCCCATAACAAAAATTAAAAATAAAAAGACTAAGGATTGAAGTAGCCATACTTAATTGTGATTTTATTTTTTTTATCTCAACAGGAGTTTTTAATCAATATACATACAATGAAGCATATTGTAAAGATTATGGTACTGCTTGTGGCCATCTCTGCCTGTTGGATCGGGCTCTTGCAAACTTCCATTATTCCACGTGGCCATACCTGGTTGGTGAGTTTCTGATTCAAGTTCATAACTCATACTTCATGGGTCTTCTTTTTTATTATTGAATTATATATATATATATATATATAAAAGACTTGTTGATTCATGTGCATGCTTGTTTTGCCTTTTGTATTTGTTGGCGATTATCGTGCCCTATTTTCTCATTCATCCCAGCTTCCCATTTATTTCGTTATATCACTGGGATGCTATGGTCTATTGATGGTTGGAGTTGGCTTGATGAATTTTCCAACTTGCCCTCAAGAAGCACTGCTATTACAACAGGTATTTCACTTCTGTTTTATTAATCTTGTAGTTTATTGCTAAGATCTCCTTCGCTCCCCGTTGAGTTGGGGAAGCTGTTTCTATCCTGAGAAACAGAGATAATAGCTTGTCTAATTGAAAAGATTTTGACCTTATAGCTAACATATTGCGTTGTTTTAGACAACGCCTTTTCAAGCTTGCATGGTCATGACGGTTTGGGTGTATGTAATGCTGCTCTTGTTATCAATTCAATTGCATGTAACAAATGATGGTTTTAATCAGCACAGCACCCATTATTTTTTACACATTTTCCATAGTAATTGGTACCTATATTGATGCCATACAAGTAAATAGAATTCAGGATGGAAATACTGAAGAAGACTTGTTTGATAGGAGTACCAGTCTGATAGATGTTGAATGGGATATTTGGAGGCACCTAATATATTGCTCCGGGTCATTTCCTTTTCATCTTTTCACAGCATTGAAGCTTTCATAGGACTCTGTCAATGTGTCAACTTGATTGCCAATTGTTATTTTATTTTCATAATGTCCCATCAGAACATTTTTGTGCCGATAATTTAACATTCAGTTTCTCTTCATAGGATATTGTTGAGGCCAAGGAATTTCTAAAGCGAAGAGGAGTAGATGTTTCTGAATGATAAATTATTGCAGTTTTGTGCTATCAAAATCTCTGGATTTTCGCTTGATCTCCTAGGTTTTCCGGCCCGATCAAATTTTGTGAAGAGCTGCACACCGCTAACTAGGTTTTTGGGGTTCCAGACCAGCTCCAAGACAAGATTTTTCTCTTTAAGCTCTCGTTATTTTGCTTGGGTGTAATCCTCTGATCCATTTGTGCCTTACTGATGGCATCATGTCTTTATACCATTATGCAGAAACTAAAGCATGAATACTGTTCGCACACTGTTATTGTTATACTTGAAATCTTACCTTCGGATACAGTTGTTCGTCACAGCAACGAAAATGCTACAAGATTTCCAATATCCGTCCCGTGCGATATTTCTTCATGGTAGTTGTATCCGTCGATGTGTCTTGGCGTGAGCTTGTCGCTAAACTGAAGCTTGTAGAGCAATGCTTTTGAAATGAATCTTGCGTCTTCCCATGAAAATATGTATTAGATTAACAACTCGTGGTATCAAATTTCAAAGCATTTAATGAGATTGAGAGTGAGTTTGGTAATTTCGTTGAAAATAATGATATATATATATATGTTTCATTATACAAAAATATATTGTATAAATTTAACAATGAAAGATAAAAATAATGAAAAAAAAAAATTGTTGTCGTACTTCAATCCTTTTCACATGAATGAAAATCATTGTGGCTTTCAAGTGAAAATCCTAACATTAAAAAAGTACAAGTAAATTCACCACAATTACATTGATTACATAAAACTGATATACTTACACAATTACTTTTCCATCAAAATTCGCAGTGATTTCGCATATGTCATTTTCGATAGTTTCACACCAGGGATAAAAAATAGAAGCAAATTATCTGTAACTACACGTCCTGTGAGTTTTTTTTCAAGTTAATTAGTTCTGTGATATCTATAATTCCACACCAAGGATAAAAAAAATGGATTACATTTTACAAAATATCTAATTCATCAGTTCAAAGTTATATTGTTTTGATGACTTTTTTAAATTATGGAATAAACCGCGCAAATAATAAATTATCAAATTAATTATATTGTTTTTTAGTCAAAATTAGAGGATAAAGATAATTAAATTATCAGTCATCACAATCATCTTTTCTTATGGAGAATGATCAATATGACAAAAATGTTGTCCAAATCTTTATTTATCCCACCTAATAAATATCTCAAGAGATTTAATTAATAGATATACTGAAGTTTTGCATGAAAAAAAATTACAATATGAAAAATATAATTAAAAATTTATTTCATATATAAAATAACATATTATTTTCAATCAGAGAAATTATAATGAGTAGAGTATTATGAAATCTGCACGGATGAATTAAATCAAGAAATTATTTCTATAATATATTCAATGTAAAACTATGTTAAGATAGTTATTATGGTAATTGACCTCCAATTATGATTCTCTTGCCTTTTCTTTTCCACAAATCTTCTTGGTCTAATGCAATCTTAGGTCTAACTTTTTGATTCTTGAATGATGAAGAACAAAAGTATAGAATTATATATTAAAAAAAAAACTATAGAGATATCATTAGGTCAACCAAAGAAGTCATCTAGTACCATTACGCGCGGTCATTATTAATATTATTGTTCTTTGAAGTTTATCAATTTTATTATTATTTTTTAGAAATTCTATAAGCCAATCACCTTTTGCGTGTGGACTCCAAAATAGTTGTTTAAACAGCCCTAATTTCTTTCTTTAATTCTTTTTTAAAAAATAAACTATAAAAACGTGTCAAATCAATTTGCCTATTAATCAAAAGCTCCTTCATGATATTCTAATTTATTCAAATAAATTTAATATTTTATTTTTATACTGGTCTCGAAAAAAAAAAGGACTATAATTTCTTGGCTTTCAAGCCAATCCCTTACAATAATATGTTGGATATATTCTCATTTTATGAAAATAGCCAGCTGAAATAGTATTCACTCAAATACTAAGAAGTTAAATAACAAGAGCTAAAACAATTGATAATCAAATAATCAAATATCATTTCTCCCTGTAATGGACTCAAGCTCATCGGATTCTTTTAGGCCTCCACATGGACACCTCAATATTTTATATTAATTTAATATATATTATTTTAAATAAAATACAATTTAAAATATCAAAAAAATTAAATTATATTTTAATCCCTCCTCTCCACATATTGCTAAAATTTATATATTATAAATATATTATGAATCTTTAGAGTTACAAGTTTATAATCTTTTTATTCTCTATATTTTTAGTATATATATTTTTAAAGTTTATATTTTTAAAATATCATTATATTTTCTTTTTATAAAATCAATAATTTTATTATCTAAGAGTCCAACATAAAAAAAAATTTTATAGGCACCAAATAATAGTTACATGACTTATCAAACACCAACTTCCGCTACAACAAATAAATAATGTTTATTTATCTTGTTAAGTATGATCTATTTTCAAATCACCAAATACTTGAATTATAAAAAATTAATTAAATTATTTTAATTAAAAAATTAATTAATTATTCAATATATTAATTTTATTTTTAAACATCTTAAAATAGATTTTAAGAGTGATCACAAATGAATTTATTGCATAAATTTAACTCTTAAAGAAAAGAAAACTAATAAAAAAAATTCAACTATTATCATGCGTATTGTTATTAATGCATGCAATGCTATACGCTCGCCGTCACATTTATGAAAACCACGGCACCTTTCAGTGAAAAGCCTGCCATTAAGAGGGAATGCATGTAAATTTATTAAAATCCTTAACGATCAATCCATAATTACATATAACTATTATATTTATATGTTTTTTGTCCATCAAGATTCAGAGTAATATTTTGTTCCAGTGCAGGGGAAGATTCACAGAGAGTTGTTCAAAACATTTGTTAGCAACCCGCAACCGAACTTTCAACCCTGTTTACAAGATACTGTCCACGCTGCTGCTCTTGCTATTTACAGCTTAGCAAGTGATTTGCAGTCACGCAGTGGTAAAAAGATGTCATCTTGCTTGACCATGCATTGCCAGGAGGGGTTGAATGAGAAGATCTTGGCTTTTAGCTAGAAATATAGTGCATGATTGGACCGTTTGTTTAGAAATACAGTTTAAATCGTATTTAATTAAAATTTAAATTATTTAAAAAAAATAAAAAAATTATAACTGCTATCAGATTTCTAAACATATTTAAAAAAAAAAAAAAGAAGAAGCAACATTAACAAGTGCACTTCATGTTTGCAGAAATGGCTCCACCAAACAGTCAAATGGTTAAAGAGGGAAGAAGCAGTAAGCTTTTCAATTAATTCCCCCATGGGGATATCTCACGTGATCCCTGCTATGCATAAACTCTTGCTCGAGAGGGGTTTCACGAGATAAAATTGAAAGACAGATTTGGGTTCGGGTTAAAAGAGTGGTGACTAGTTTTTTTTTTTAAATTTAATGGAAAATTTACGATATTTAATATAAGGGGTTTTTTGGTATTAAATATAGATAATTAAATATGCTTTGTTGATTTTTTTCTCGTGTTCCAGAACAATTAAATGTTAACATGCATGTAAAATTTAAAATACAAACTCTAATTTTTCTAAATTATACTGTTAAATGAAAAAATAACCAAACTACACATATTTCAAATTTTATTGCATGTACGGGTTTAAATTTTATTACAAGATAATTAAATTTTATTTTGAAGGATATAAATTAACTTAGAATTATCGTTGAGATAAATTTATTTTAAATTTTTCTTTTGATCTTCAACTAAACAAGTTTTTATTGTTTATATTTTTTAAAATATTTCAATGTATAGAGGTAAGATCAAATTAATTTTTTTTAGATATTTTTAAGATTTCTAAATAATGTACTAATGTTAAAAATATTAAAAGAATATTACATGTAAATCATTAAACAGGCACAAGGCTAAAATAAACTATATATATAAGAATTTTGCTGTATTTTTCTGTCTTGACCCGTGGGCCCTAGAGGATTGGAAAATGGAAGTCGGAATTGGAAAATCAAATTCAACGATCGTCGATGTCTCCTGCCACGTGACATGTTTTATGATAATATCGTTTCGTCACGGATATTTTCTTGTTCAGCAAAAATAATACATACATACATATATATATATATATATGTATTATATATATATATACATACATACATATTAAGTTTTACAAGTCAGGTTAGGCTCCTAACTTATTTTGTTAAGTTACATGCAACTAGATTATTTTTGTGTTTGGAGTAAACAACATGTTTCTGTTTGGATCTCCTAACAACTAGTATCAGAGCTTGTTCTTGAAAGTTCTTGAAAAAGAGGGTGTTTGATCCAAACTCAAAAATCAAAGTTCTCAAAACGTGTTTTTGAAGATACCACCATGAAGAGGACGACAAGAGACGAAGCCACTGGTGAAAACCGCATCGAAATCGAACGTCGGAAACCGTCGCACGTGCCGGCGGGGTTGGCTGTCCACGTCATCAGCCACGTCAACAGTTTTGCACAGTCATCAGACACGTCACCTGACATATCGGTACTCTGACCAGTCAAACTGCCACGTCATTAAGCACGTCAGCAGTTCTGCACAGTCATCAGACACGTCACCTAACACATCAGCACTCTGACCAGTCAAACTGCCACGTCAGATTTGGCTGACCTATATGTCCTACGTGGACGACACGTCATTACAGCCACGTCAGCTCCCTGGATTTTGATCCTGTGTGGCGGAGTCTACGTGCAACCGGTTCTGAGATTGAATCTGGGCCGTTAAACAGGCCAAAATTATTTTGATCAAATCTTAGCCGTCTGAAGTGCGATTTGGACGATTTCAGACTTGTTTCTAGCTAATTTGATCGTTCTGGATGCAATGGTACGGTCCGATCGTTAAGATTGAGATCAGAAATGGCAGTGATGAATTATTAAAGAGAGATTGCCCGATCAGGAGGCATATGATAGTCATCATGGTGGTCGATGGAGCTGAAGAAGAAGAAATCACACATGTTTGCCCAATTACATGCGGTGAACTATTACGTGGGGAATTTTAATTGCCTTAAGGGAAGGTAAAATTGGGACACTCTAAACACCCGATCATGTGGACAATTTGAGGTGGAGAGTGAAATTTGATGAAGACCAATCTTGACGAATCTGAGCACTGGTAGTCTCACCAGATGTTGAGAAATCAGGTATAAAACAAGGATACCCCAGATCACTTGTAAAGAAATGCTGCGACAAGGCTAGCAAATGGTTGTATATACGGAAAGACAGTACGATGGATAGATATGGCCTAAGAAGTTCTGTCTAGGAGATTGGGTTTTAAGCGGGACCGTTGTGACCCCTCCAATCTTTCCTGGGAACTTGCTTAGTGGAAGGATTATTCATACGGTACTATTTTCATATATGTGACAGTTTGTTATGAAACTGTTGAAGACTAGCAGGATGACGACACAAAGGAACAGTTGGGTTCCGTATGATCAAGGATGTGATGGAGTGATGATTTCTCCAAGAAAGTTAGATTCGGTGACTGTAATTTCTCGAGGGGAGAATGGATGAAGACCCTGATAATGGAAGAGAAATACAGCAAAAGGATAAAGATTGGCACCCTATTTTGACTTGGATAGAAGTTGTGACAGGATGAGCTGCTGTCAAACATAAGTAAGGAATAGGGAGAAATCTGGAGAACCAAAATTGCACGAGAGCACACGAAAATTGTATAGGAGTACCCGGAGGATCCAACGAGGTACTGTAATGAGACAACAGGTGCAAGGAAAAGAAGAGTTCCCAGATGAAGCTCAAAGCAGAGACTGTATGAAAAAGTTGTACAATAAGAAGTCTCTTGTGCTCTTGATAAAGGCAACAAACAAGGACCTTTCAATGCATGTAAAGATGGAAGGGTGAGCTGTTGCAGATGCACCTAATTGAGGGGGTGCAAACGCCTGTGATAAAAGGCGACCGCCTATGATGAAAGGCGAAGACACCAAAGGGAGTTGGTGTGGGTGGAGCTGTTAAGCAGAAAAGGCGTAGAAGCTCCAAACATAGAAATTGAGAGAAGAGAATTGTGAGAATGTGAAGAGAGTAGAGAGGAAGAGAGAGCTGCAATGGCAGCTGTAATGACAGCAAAGAGAGGGCTGGGAGTAGAGTAGAATGAAGTTATCATTCTCCTCCATGTATTTGTTTTGTATTCTTTCTCTATCTCTAAATATATTGACTTCTCCCGTGGATGTAGGCGGTTTTGCCGAACCACGTTAAATATTGTGTCAGTGTGCTTGGCCTCCTATGAGCAAGTATCAAAACATCACCTGTCGGATTCCCCAACAGTTTCTTGTCTAAATGTTTTTAAATTGTTTTACTCAGATAACTTGTTATTTAAATTGCTCAACTCTAATTATTTAATTATTATGGTAATTAGAAAAATAGATTGATGGTTTTTTAGACCGGAAAACTAATTTTTTAATTAAGTTTTTACTCAAAACACATACAAAACATCATCATCGATTTAAAAAAACTTATTTTTCATATAAAAAACTAAAAAAAAACTATTATAACTCAAAATCAATCTAAGATAAATTTTTTTTATCAAAATCATATATGTTTTTCTTAATAATTTTATGATAAATAAACCCCGAGTTCTCTGTGTCAAAATAAGTAATTTAATATTAATTTTAATATTGATGGTGTTCAATCAATGTAAATAAAAATTTTATTTTTCTAATTATTTTCTTTCATCCTTTCCACACAACGAATCAAAAAAAAATTAAAATTTTTTATCAAAATAATTTTTTTCTTTGATTTTGAAAACTAAAAGAATCCAATATTAATAATTTATAAAATATATGAACTACAATAAATATTTTACTCATGCTTTTTAAAATTATCGATTCTCTACATGTTTTTTTAGTTCAATCTTTTGTTTTTTAATTTTACCCTTGATTTATAATTTAATTCAGTAAAAGTTAAATTAAAAAAAATGACCTGTGAATAGTCTATCCACAATGTCATATAAAAAGATTTACAGTGCATTTTACAGAGTAAATCTCCCACGCTATTTAGTTTTCTGATTAATTTTATTTTTATTCATATTCATTGAATCAATTATTTATTAATCACTCATCACTCAACTTCAACATGAATAATATTATATTATTTATTTTCTTTAAAAAATAAAAAAATATATAAGCAAGAGAAATAAAATTTACGGATGATGAAATAATATAATTTCTCTTTCCTGCTTTTATATATATATATATATATATATTCTATAATACGTCATATAACATTTAATAGGATGGTAGCAGTTACTCATAAATATTATGAATTTTTTAATCTAATATTAAATTTAATTAACATGCTTAAACACATGTTTTAATTATGAGTTAATTTATAACTCAGTCAACTTAATTAAAATATAGTTTAAACACATATTCAATCAACTTAATTAAAATATATAATTTAATTTTTTTATTTAATATATATATTTTTTATTAAATAATAGTGTTGTTTTATTTCATCTAGGTTAACTCTTAAGCTATCTCTGGATTGTTATTAAAAATAATTTTACCAACTATGAAAATAAAAAAAAAAAAAAAGATACCCAAAATTTTAGGTCACATATATTTTATCAAAATTCAATATAATTCATGATAGGTATTTTTATTTTTATGTTCAATTGCATAAAATTAAATCTAAACTCATAATAACTTTAAAAATAGTTAAACGGAACAGAAAAGAAAAGAAAAGAAAAGATACCCAAATGCCAAAACGTGGTGTCGCCGTCACCTTCCCTGTCAGTCAAATCTCGCACTAGCTCAAAATCTCTGTTGGTTTTACTAGTTTAAATACTCCTACCCCGCTAGTAGCCATTCTTAAAAAATCCAGCTCAAAAACAGCACAGAGCCACGCCCCCACCCCTGTTTACTCTTTTCACGGCCATCTCCTCTCTCTCCACACATTACTACACAAAACCCATTACTGCCCATAACCTTAAATATTTTTTATTTTATTTGAGAAGAAATGCTGCTCTCTCTAGATCCTATTGCTTGTCTCTGATTCCAGGAAGATAACTCACAGGATAGAAGGTTTTTTTTTTAAAAAAAAAAAAAGATTTGGACAAAATGGGTGTTTTGAGTGAGTCATGGTGTTTTTGCAAAGGAGTAGGCAAGTCTGAGAAATTGAAGGCTGCCCTTTTTACTGGCAAGGGTCCTGCAATTGCCAGGATATCCGCCACCGCCAATGGGATCTCCGGCACTGGATTCCTGATCCACCGGAATCTTCTTTTGACTGCTCATGTTAACATTCCCTCTATCGCTGCTGCTGAAAGTTGCGAGATCCGCCTCCAAAATGGTGTCGCTGCCACTCTCGTCCCTCACAGGCCTGTCCCCTTTCTTTTCAAATAATTATTTGACTGTTCCTTGCTTCTTTCTGGGTTTTCTTTGGTTGAATCGGAAATGTGGAACCACTGATAGAAAGTTGAGTGCTGGATCTCATCGAGAATCTTTGCTTCTTCTACATGAGCCAATGCAAAGTGAAGATTCATATCTTTTAGTATACATTTTCCCATGTTCTAGTTTACATTTTCCCTCAAATAAGGATAAAGATTCTTTAGTTCTAGAGGTTATGTTCCAGATAGTATCGATTTCTGCACTGTCAGACTAACAGTGTATTGCGCATAACTGTGTTTTGATGTTTCCTGTGAACCCAGGGTTGGCCCGGTGGTTAAGGAGATTTGCTCCGTTTCCAGGTTTCCTAGGTTTAATTCTTTTCTTGGGCCAGCATATAGGAAAATTTATTAAATTCCTCTGAATGCACGAAGCTGATGTGGAGATTGCATCCTTAAGATCGCTTGAGAAGGGAGTTAGTCTCGGTTGACAAGCAAGTTGGTCTGAGAATACCTTTTATTGTCGAACCAAAAACTGTGTTTTCTTTTGTTTTTCGAGGCGAAGTAAACTGTCCCGCAGCATTTCATTATGAGATGTCCATTTGAAGTTGCAGCTTTGTTTGCCCTCCATCCCAAAACAAAATTATGCTTTTGTTGGAGATGCGGATGGAAAATTCTTTTATGACGGTTTTTGTGGTGGGTTACAGCTAAAAAATTAGGGATTTAGATTTTCTATTTTAAGACAGCAGGTTTAGGTCTTGCAGATTGAATGCATTTGCGTTTGTTGTGATTTAAGGAGAAATGATGGCTGTTTGGCTCCAGGCATCAAAGTTTCTGGTTGCTGGAATTTCTGAGCAGCAAGAAAAATAATGCAATTATGTGATATAGTGATTATAGGGTGCTAGCATCGAGAGGGTTTTGTGGGAGGTTTTAAGGCTTGTAGAATGTCCAACTATGCCATATAGTGAATTAGCAGTTGCAACAGGTGGAAATGTCAGAGAAACCCTAGAGGAAGAGTAAGTACATCTATAAGAAGCTCTGCATAGAATCCAATAAAAACACTGCCTGCATCAGTGTCACTGCTACTAATGCATTGTTGCCCCTGCTACCACTGCCAGGTTACCTAAATTGTCATCTTTATGACCATCGTGAATGCTCGTAACCTGCAGTGCTTCAGCTGCTAGTTTTTAGATCAGGTTGAGAATATTGAAGGCATGCATATTTAGATTTTTATAGTTTGATGTCAGGATCTTTACAATTGGATGGATTAATCAGAGAGGAATTAAAGGATGTTCTTGGGTTGAATTGATTTTCCATTGAATATAAATACAAACACAAACCATCCACATTGATTTTCTATTTGGTAGAAGCTAGCTCTTTGATAGAATATTTGGCCTCCATTTATAAATGAGATTGATGTTCTATTTACGTAATTGTATTATCTTCACCAAGAACCATGGTTACTGGTAATCAGTGTGGAAGGATTTCTGGTTATCCTCATCCTTTCTACAACAACCAGCAGTTACGTTTTGACATTTATTGACCTGCTAACTTGGAACGGGAAATTACCTTTTGTAACTAAGGCAATAATACTGCCATAGTTCTAGGCTAATTGAAAAGAAGGTTGTGGGCTTTAATTTTGAATAGCTGAATGATTTAAGGCAGGCAGACGTTATGAATTTTCTCACAGGAATTGCTTGGTTGCAGGTTTTTCATTACCACCTCTGTTCTAGATCTAACTATAGTGGGTTTGGACTCTGTGGATGGAGAATCAAATGCCCAAGGGCAGCAGCCACACTACTTGAAGACCTGTTCAAAACCAAATCTGGATTTGGGAAGTGCTGTTTACTTTTTAGGCCATCCAGATAGTGAAGAACTGACAGTTGGTGAAGGAAAGGTGGTCATTGCCACGGACAATCTCATAAAACTGTCAACTGATGGAGTAGCATGGAGCCCTGGATCTGCTGGATTTGATGCACAAGGTAATCTTGCATTCATGATCTGTGATCCCATGAAACTTGCGACATCTCCAAATACTAAATCTTCTTCAACTTCATCATCATCCTCATCATCATGGAAGAAGGATTCTCCCATGCAATTTGGTATTCCCGTACCCATTATTTGTGATTGGTTGAACCAGCATTGGGAAGGCAACCTTGATGAACTTACCAAACCCAAATTGCCGATAATTAGATTGATGTCCACAGGACAGAAAAGTGAGCATTCTTGTGCTTCCTTCACACTCCGGCAGGTTTTTAAGTCAGCAGAAGCTGATAACGATGGCACCCCATCATCGAATACAGTCTCAAAAGGTAAAGATCAACCAAATCCTGGTTGTTCTGGCACAGAAAATACTGTCAAGGAAGGAATCCAAACAACTGATTCACATGGCGCCCACGTTCAAGGAATTCCAACCCCAGAAATATATGAATCACCTAAGCTGACTGCTGGCCCTCTTAGGAAAAAGGAAAGCGCCCAAATACAGCTTTTGGATATTAATTTCCCTCCTAGGGTGACCAAAACTACAGTTCAACCACATCCAGACATACAGCTGCTGCCAAACTCCGATGAGAATTCTGTCAAGGAAATGCCTTCACAGACTCCACTGAGTGAAGATGAAATCAAGTACAAGGGACTTGCTATTCCTGAAGGGGATGCTGACATTGCCTCAACAGGTTCTGTGAATGGAGCCCACAGTGAGGTCCATTCTAGTTCTTCTCCAGTGGGGGTTTCAGAGATGTATAATGGATACAGCAGTGAGGGAGAAACAACTATGTACTCTGCAGAAACTGCTGAAAGTCGAAACTATACAAGCCCAAGAGAGGGGAAGTTTCAGCAAGTTGGCCGGAGCCACAGTTGTGTCAGTTATAATAGATGGGGAACTGCCCAAAGGAACCAGGTGGCCCGAAGGGCAATGCTAGAACAGCAGAGAAGCTTCATCCATGGAAAGAAAATGCATTCACAAGGGGCAACTTCTCAAAGAAGTAATGACTACTTCAGCCCAACTGTGTCTTCTATAATGAAGAAGCGAAACAACTCAGAGCAGCCAACCAG
Source organism: Populus ilicifolia (assembly GCA_015708895.1). Classification (NCBI taxonomy): domain Eukaryota; kingdom Viridiplantae; phylum Streptophyta; class Magnoliopsida; order Malpighiales; family Salicaceae; genus Populus; species Populus ilicifolia. The sequence continues at coordinate 104,795 of SRLM01000811.1, read as the reverse complement.
ACCGAAGCAAAGCGCGGTTCACTCCTCTCCGAGATGGATGTTCTGATTAGTTCTTGATTATTTGATACCAAATGAGATTGGCAACAGAAACATGGTCTTTATGCTATTTCGATTTATGTCCACTCCATTTTGTATACTGCAACTAATTTGTCGTGACCTTGTGTAGACCAATCAATGGAAGATAAATAAGAAAATTCGACCCAAGAAAAAAGTGCAGCAATCATCATTCATCGAAAACCGTTTGACCCTCCAAATGTAACATTATTCTAAGGACACCCATGCCAGTCTCCCCGAAGAGCAAGAGGCTCGGTGACTGTTGCTATCAACAGTGACTGGCCTGCACAGAGGAGGTTCTGCTTCAGGCCCTGATGCAACAAGCGCTACATTAGGTTTTTCTTTTCTTCCGGGATCTTTTTGGTTAAGGAGAACCTGAGCAAGATTTACTGTAACTATGTAGTAACAGCGAAATAAGAAATAGAGTAACAATAAAGATATAGACATTTTCAGGAATTTAGATGGTTACTTCATAGAAAGAGAAGGGTGGGAAAATCAAGCCGATGGAAACTCAGTCCAACCACTAATATTGCCATTTTTATCTTAAGTCTAGCAGGATGGACCCAGGCTGCACCTTTAGGCTTTAGCTCCTTTCCCAAGTTGTAGCAGTCACAAGTTGGTTTTTAGACTCTGGCAGCCTGGAGCCCCAGTCTACTCGGTCTTAATAAAGAAGGAACTCTAGGCTTTGGGAGGAGGCTCTCTTGCTTACAGGCCCCCAAAAAAAGCCTGGTGAAATATGAAATTTGATGTGGGGAATTCTTTGAACTGGCATATGAGGTGGAGATGACGATACGTAGGTGTCAGTGTTATTAATGCTTTTCTAGTTTTATGAATTTTTTTAACTAGAACTTAAAAAATATTATTGTTTAGTAAAATAAATTAAAATATATATACCCGATGGATCATAGAAATAGAAGTTAACATTGATTGAAAACTAAAACCGAGAGTTGATTTTTATTATAAGAAACAAAAAATAGATATAAATACAAGTATTTGATACTATATGTGAGATACTATTTGAAATATATTTTTATTTAATTATATGAAAATTAAAATATGTATTGTATGAAAGGAAATTATTAAAATTCTAGATAAAAAAAATGCTCAAAATTTTCCTCTCATTCATGTATTTTTTTAATTCCGAGAATAACATGTTTTTTTATTAGTAGCATGATTTATTAAACAAAAAATAATGGTAATTGAAAAATATTCTTCGGCATTCTAATGAATTGAATGAAATAGCAACAAGCTGATCTTTTTAATAATAATTAAAAAAACACCCTTTCCTTTCCTTGTCCATGTATTTCATTTCTGGTTAGAAGCATTGTTTTTAAAATAAAATTTATTGATGATCATGTTTTAATATTTTTAAAAAAGGATGAATAGATATTTTTCAATGAAAATTTATTATGATCATGAAAGTAAATTCTAATAAAAAAGTAAATTTATTGTACAAGTAAATAAATAAAAATTATTATAATAACTCGAAAAAAAACTATTTAAAAGTATGAAACTAAAAAAAATAAAATAAAAAAAAGTTTAAGCCAGCTAAAATTAATCCGAGTAACAAGAAGCGAATTAAACAAAGCCTAATATGCAGCGAATTACATTAAATAATGAAATTGATTAAAAAATAATTAAAAAAATAAAATTAAAAATAATAAATCAGAGAGCGACACAAATCTTTTAATTAAAGTATAAATTGAAATGAGAAATGACTTAAATAAAAAGAAAAAAATAAAGATTAAATTAAAAATAAAAAACACTTTTAAAAATAATAAAATTAAAAATCAAAAATACTTTTAAAAATAACAATACATCATAAACTTAGATTAAATAATAAAATTAAAACCAAAAAAACTTTTTAAGAAAAGTTAAAGAAAAAAATAGATTGAAAGAAATAAAACATTACAAATTAAAATTAAAAGATTAAATTAAAAAAACTTATATAGAAAAATTAAAAATAAAATTTAAAAAATAAAATAATAAGAATTAAACTGAAAAAATATAATAAATAAAGGCAACCATCCTATATTTTTGCGAGGGAAAAAAAGAAAAAAGAAATTCAATGATGATAAACCACTGCATATCAAAAGGCATGTGTTACATCAGGAAAAAGAGAGACTAATGATGCTTCCACCAACACGGTGGAAAGTCATGCCATCAACATTTTTAAATTTAATATTAATTAATTAATCTAAAAATTTATTATGATTATTTTTTAAAATAATTGTTATTCAAAAATATATTAAAATAATATTTTTTTACTTTTATATTTATATTAGTATATAAAATCAATTAAAAATATTAAAAAACTAATTTTAAAATATTAAATTAAATTTTAACCCATATCTGTTAAAGCCGTTTGTTTTTACATTTAAAAATATTTTTTATTTTTATTTTAATATTTTTTTATTTTAATATATTAATATCAAAAAATATTTTTTTTTAAATATTTTTAAATATAACAATTCCTCCCTTTTCAAACACTGCATTCAAACCGCAATTTCAACGAAGGCGGCAAGCCCTCCAATCTCTTCGGATGCAGCTTCTAAAGTCTTCCTAGCTTCCTGAAGCTTCTCTTTAATTTCAGCGTCAGTCTACCCTCTGTGCAATCAGCTTTGTCTTCAAGCACAACAACCTTGAGCTGAATTTGCCGCTTCCGATCATTCTCTTCAATTTCCTTATTAGGCTTCTTGGTCATCCTAGCAGTCCCCCGATCTCCCTCTAAACCCTTAAGCAATATCGGATTTTATATTTGAAATTATGCTGGGAAGCATTTTAAAAATATATTTATTTTTAAAAATATTAAAATTATTTTTTAATTATTTTAATGTGCTGATATTAAAAATAAAAAAATATTTAATATATTTTTAAATTAAAAATATTAAAAAAAAAAGACTCAGTGTTATGTGCTACCTTGTTGTTTTCGGCTTCACAAAAAACTTTTTTGTTTGGATATAATCGTTGGTACCTGGCCCTCTCCATACACTTTTTTAATAAATCAATTGTAATATGATGGGTAAACCGAAGTGAAAATATTGTATGAATGTATATGATAAAAGATAGTTTAAATAATTGAGAAATTAGATTCCAGTTCATGTTTTTGAGTTTAATTTATATAACATTTTAATTGAGATTTATTTATTTGATTTTATTTAATGAATTTGATTTAATTATTTTAAATATTTTATTTAATAAGTTATAAGTCCAAATATTTATTTTAGTATTTATATCTTATTTTTGGAGTTTTGATAATTTATAAAAATTTTATAGACTTTGTATATTTTCAAATCCTATTATTTTTTTTCTTTACTTTTATTTCTCAGTTTCTTTTCTAAAACTTTTTTATTATTATTATTTATTATCTATTATCCCATGTTGTATCAACTAAAAAATAATCTATTCAAGATATAAGAAAATAAGATACGAATGTGATTTAAGTTTATGTTTATCTGTTACACTATTAATTTATTTTATTTTTATTATTTATTATCCATATCGTATCAACTAAAAAATAATTTAGCCAGTAAATAAGATAGGAATGAGATTTAAGTTTATGTTTATCTGTTACATTATTAATTTTATTTTTTAAAAACATGAAGAAATTTATTTTAAAAATTTTGAATGTTTAAAATAAAAACAAAACCATTAAAACGTGCTGTTTTCCCAAATTTATTTATATTATGCCAGTTCTACAAAAAATAAAATAAAGACGCACTACAGTTAAATTTTTATGAATTAATATCTTTGAATCTTAAAAATTTATTATTTAATTAAGATATTATTTAAATTTAAAACCAAGTCAATACTAAATAAAATTATTAATTTACAGAGGTTACACGTGTTTTCAAGTACCCCTCGGATCAGTGTAAAAATAAAAATGAGCCTCGTGCGGGCCGAAGGATGATAGTGGCAATATCGTTATTATTTATAAATCCAGTGGCAATTCCATTCTCCCCCTGCACGTCCTCGTTCCCATCGACGAAAATCAACCCTTTAAAGGCACAAGGAAAGAAGACAGGGACACTAAGAGCCCTCTTCTTTTCATTTACAGTCGTAGACAGAGACGGTGACACAGAGAGATGTTGCTCAAGGTCTCGTGTAATGCAGGACTAGCAGCATATGCAGGCGACAAAATCCAAGCCCAATGCAGAGTCCTGGGCCAATCACCGACCAGGCCCAACTTCCCTAGCCGTCGACGTGCTGTCGTTTTCTCCTCTCCGGTTGCTAAAGCCCCTCTGGTTCAGGCTGTGGTTTCTGAAGGACGGGCGAGTCGGGTCGAGGCCGGGTCAGGTGGCTTGGCGGATAGGCTCCGGTTAGGGAGCTTAACGGAGGATGGGTTATCTTATAAGGAGAAGTTTATAGTGAGGTGTTATGAGGTTGGGATTAACAAAACTGCTACTGTTGAGACCATTGCCAATCTCTTGCAGGTAAAAAGAAAATAAAAATGTTTAATTTTCAATTAATTTTCTTTCGGGTGTTTTTGTCTTTTATTTTTATTATTTTTATGAATACATCGTTTTACTGTGAATTTTGAGGAGTTAATTCTTTTCTCTCTCTTTTTTTCCTTCCTGCTTTTGAATTTTGGGTTCTGCATTGCTGTGTTTGATTTGAATTCTTGAAACTCATGCAAAATTTGAGGTTTTGGCATCTGGATTTTTAATTTTTGATAGTTTCTCTTATTTGCTCTCGTAAAGTTATAATTTTTGTTTATTATTATTATTATTGTTTGTTTGTTTGTTTATATTTTAGCGTTTGAAATTTTTTTTGTCTATCCGGAGTCTGGATTTTGTATGGTTTTGGTTTTGGCCTGGATTTAGCAGCCTATTTTATGTGGAAATTTGTAAATTTATTCTGTGTCTTTCCCTTACTCTGTCAGATTCTATGCTTGTCCAGTACTGTTCTCTATGGCTTGTCTGCACATGTTTTTTATTTGCTTTATATAATACTCCATGCTTATGGCATTTGTTTTGGCACCACTAATTTGAAAATTGGCTTCCAGCTGCCGTATTTGATGGATGTTTGTTGAGTGTTAGTTGTGTATAATACTAATACTAACAACAATAAGATGTTGTTTTGGGTGTAATATTGTGTGTGGAATTTGGACTGTAGGAGGTTGGATGCAATCATGCTCAGAGTGTTGGATTTTCAACTGATGGATTTGCGACAACCACCACCATGAGGAAGTTGCATCTCATATGGGTGACAGCTCGCATGCACATTGAAATCTACAAATACCCAGCCTGGTGGGATTTGTTGTTTTTTCGTTGGTAATGTTCATTTGGTTTGGGCCTTGTTGTTTCCTCCTGACTGTTAATATGATGTATTGTTGCAGGAGTGATGTTGTTGAAATAGAGACTTGGTGCCAAGGTGAAGGAAGAATTGGAACCAGACGTGATTGGATTGTGAAGGACTGTGCCACTGGTCAAGTGATTGGGAGAGCTACAAGGTACCTTTTAGCTGTCTTTGCTGTGCATCTTGCATCAGTAAAAGAACAGGAGAATTTAAATATCACAATAAAAGTTCAACATGCATGGCATGTTTAATTAGATCTCAACTACGTGGACTAGTGGCTTGTGTAATGAATTTAAAACACAGCGTTTATTATTAAACTGTGATTCTTTACAAGATTTCAATTCTGTAATTTTTGTTCCTTGCCATCTAAGCTGCATCACAAACAGAAATTTGTTATTGGACGCCACAGATCAGTGACATTTTACCCATTTGAAGTGTTGTGCTTGTCTGAATATTTGCTTGCTTGATTGCCTGCTCATTAATGCCAGTACCACTTCTTTTAGTCAGTCTTTATTTGTTTTTTCTATAAATCTTCAGCCTTCATTGCACGTTCCAGGATTTTCTTCTAAAGGTCAAATTCACCTTTATTTTTCTGAATGGAGGTGTGTTATGAAAGCTGATCACGTAAATTTCTGATTGTAGCAAGTGGGTGATGATGAACCAAGATACCAGGCGGTTTCAGAAAGTCTCTGATGATGTGCGGGCTGAGCACTTAGTTTTTGCTCCACGAGAGCTCAGGTATGGCATTCTTTGGTTTCTAGAGGCCTATTTCATCACCTCTCATCTTCCTCAATTCTTACCTTCTATAATTTGACAATCAGAACATTTGGTACCTTTCTCATCCCTTATTCCTGCTGCTGTACTATCAATGCAACTAAATCTGGACAGTTTGTACATATTGTAAACGAAAAAAATAAAAGACTAAGTTTTTGTTGATATAAAAAATAACTATTTTGAACATGTGTTCAAAACCAACTCTGACCTCCGCCCATGCAAATGACAATATGCTGGTGTTACTGATCTAATTTTCAATTTCAAGATTACAATTTTCTCTGATCCAGAATTATGATGCTCTCATGCCATAGTTTTCTGAAATAAGTTGTAAGACTGGGGTGATTGTTATTTATGTCAACTAAGAATGTTCTATTTGCATTTTATTGTTTTTATCTTCTATGATTTGAAAATCCAAGGTGGTGTATCACCAAACTTGGACAATGAAACCTACAGCTTTCCAGAAAATATGGTTTTTTTAGATGACATGTTGATCATTTCAAAATTTCTTTCTAATTTTTTATATTTATAGATTGGCTTTTCCAGAGGATAATAATCGCAGCTTGAAGAAAATTTCCAAACTTGAAGATCCTGCTCAACATTCCAGGCTGGGACTTGTGGTAAGATGTTCGGTTAATCTGAAGGTCTATCAATTTCATTCCAAGTTGTAAATGCATTTTTGGAATTTGCAGCCCAGAAGAGCAGATCTGGATATGAATCAGCATGTTAATAATGTGGCCTATATCGGATGGGTTCTGGAGGTCTGTAACTTAGCATTCTGGAATGGTCTCTCTTGGTTTTTCTGGCCATTATTAGCTGCTGCCTCTGATTAATTTTGTATATTTTCTTCATGATAGAGCTTGCCTCAAGAAATTATTGACACCCACGAACTACAAGCAATCACCTTGGATTACAGAAGGGAGTGCCAGCATGATGATGTCGTTGACTCCCTCACCAGTTTGGAACCTATTGAGGAATCTAGAGCAATCTCAGAGCTTCAACGAATCAATGGATCTGCTACTGCAACTGCTAAAAATCAAGAGTGCCTTAACTTTCTGCATCTGCTAAGATTATCAAGGGACGGGCTTGAAATAAACCGTGGCCGAACTGTGTGGAGAAAGAAACTTGCTTTATGAAGAGAAAGTAGATATCTGGCTGCACTCTATGCAGATGGAAACCTGCCAGATGACGAGAGAACACATATCTCTGGTCGTGCTGAGCAGAGAAAGAAACAACCTGCCGGATGAGGAGAAGATTTAGATTTTTGTACCAATTCATGCTCCAATCACTTTTCACGGTGTCTTTCATTTTTTCTTTCCTTTCTTTTTGTCTTAGAAAAAAGAACTACGGGGGCTTTGTTCTAATTTTGTTCTGTTAGGTTACAGATTGCTGTGGAACTTAATAAGTGGATTGATTGGACTTGGTGAATATCATGATCTTTGTTACACCCACCTCGAATGCTCCATGAATCAATTGTTCTGAGTTCTCCTTATGCTTCATCTCTCGCGTTCTCTCCACGCAATCTTGTCTCGTTACTGTTACAGGTCAGAAAAGAAATTAGAAGCGATTTTGGCTTAGTGGCCAGTGAACATGTAGGGACGTACACCATCTTGACTTCAGCATTCATTAGTTGGCTAATTGATGCATGTTACACGCTCCTGTAGCATTTTCAGTTTTATCCTACTTGGGCTGGGATGAGAGCACATTGTTCATTGATGTTTGTCCAGTCTTTCTGCAATGTTATCTTTGTTCCAAGTTCTTGCAAGTTAAACCATGGTAGCTATAAGGCCTGGGTCAGCAGCTGGGTGGGTTTGTAATGAAAACAGTATCGTTTTGGATAATCATTGGCGGGTCCTCATCCGAGTTTACATTGGGTAATGGGTAATGAAGTTGGTTGGATTAAGCTCCTCTCACACGAAGATTTCAACAAGATGAAGAAGATTCAGGAACAATCTGCTGAATTACTTCAATACAAGTAGCATTGACTGACAACTTGAACGGATGCTAAAACTTGTAAGACAAGAAGCTACGACAACAACAGATAAGAGTCGTTTGGTTAGACCTGGAAAAGATCGTCATCAATGAATCAACTTACTCCATACGGTCTGCTGTCATTGCCTTGAATGCAGCCAGATGCGCACGATTATTACCACCAATTTTTTTCACTCTTAGATCGCCGCCTACCGAATTCTCAGCTAACATTCAACCTCCATTCACTCATCTAATGGTAGAGTCTTTTTTAGGTAAAAGGTCATGCAGAGGTTCACAAGCAATCTTCAGTTTGATACATTTAATCCAGAGCGCCACGAGGCCATCAATGAAGTTGCTATATATTTCTGTCGAGGGTCCTCAGAGCAACCTATATTAAAACCTTAAACAGAAATTGATAAACCATGGAGACATGGGCTCTGGTTTCAGTATGGAGTTATAGTTTCTGCACCCAATGCATTCAGCTATTAACATCACTCTAGTTATAGTTTTTCTTAAACTTATTTTTCAAACTGCAATCATCGTAAAAAACTTTAGTAATGCCAAATAATAGCTAGCGATGCCTTCTTTCTACCAAATCGGCAAAATAAAATGCAGTGGATTTGGAAACAAATTCTCAGCAAGAAAAGGAGAGTGAGACTTTTAGATCAACCACGCTGCCATGGGAAGAGATATTGAGGCCTGGCTTGTTTTGATTTTCTTTCGTGTAGCATTTCTTGTCGCTGAGGTAGCAAGAAACTTGGGAATGACAGAAGAGGTCTGCAATCCTCAGACTTTCCTAGGAGGTATTTTGGGGCCTGGCCGGAGATGAGGCTGGCCATTTAAGGGCTGTCTGGGGGCTGGGGGGACTGTGCTGTGATGGTATTCCAGGCTGGGGCTACATATGGCGGAGCTGGATGGAGCAGAAGATATGCTGGTTTAGGATTGTAGTTTTGGTTATGGTTTAAAATGTTTTTTATTTAAAAATTTATTAAGATAATATTTTTTATTTTTTAAAATTATTTTTTGTATCAATACATCAAAATATATATAAAAAAAATTTTAATAAAAAAATTAAATTTAAAAAATAGGGGTTGCATCCATTCCCAAATACACTGGAATATGAGGAAGGTGCTGAGAATGGCAAGTTTCCTGCATATTATGGGTGTGCCATTGCTCAAACCCCATGAAAGCATGCCTTTTATTCACTGTTATGAGGGCATCAATAAAATATAGTATAGACCAAATATTTTGAAGTGTGTTTTCTACTGTGAATATGTTGTTTTTAAAAGTGTTTTTTTTTAAATACAATCTTTATTTTATTTTTAAATTTAATTTATAGAAAAATCTATGAATCAAAAAATTTAACAATTTTTAAATAAAAAAATTAAAAATACTTTAAAAAACAAAAACCATCCCAATTTACCGATTAATTTTGACTGATGATACACGCGAGTTGAGACTACCACGTAAAGATCGCAGGAGCAATAATTCATGGTGGCCGCATTTGCTACTGCAGCAGATTCTTTTAGTAAGTATCGTACAGGATTTTGCTGTTGCAAAGCCTGAATGATGCCGGTGTCTGTCCGGAAACATCTACGCCGCCACAATACTGCCAAACACACGCCAAATGTAAGGTTGTTTGGTTTGACTTTATTCCTTGATTTTATTCTTATAGCACGTGGACTTTCAAGTAGTGTAGCTAACACTAGATCGTTAATATTAAACATGTTATGTTGTAGGAATGATTAAGTTTTTTTTATATAAAATAATATTAATATATATGTATGTATGTGTGTATGTATGTATGAATTGATTTAATATAACCTTATTGATTTGAAAATTTTAATTATAATTTAAATAATCAATAAAAGTATAATTTGATTAAAAAAATCAAAATGACATTTTTAAAAATTATTGCAATGATAACTTATTGGATTGATTTGATTTAATTTGAGTTAACCTGCTAAATTCATTATTTAGATCATGAGACTCTAATAACTTTATAAAAAAATAATTTTTTTTATTAAATTTAATTTTTAATTAATCTAATGTTGGATGATGAAATAAAAAAAAATCAACTATAAAATTAAACTGAGTCAACTAGGAATCAGGATTAACCTACCAAATCTAAGTTGTGGGCCAAGATAATTACTTATAAAAGAAATTAAAAAAATAATCAAGAAACTCAATTTTTAATCAACCTAATTTTGAAAGATAAAATAAAAAAATCGATTAAAAATGATATAAAAAACCACCCAAGTTAATTAACCATGATTCAAGTCATGAAATCAAGATAACTTTATAGAATATAAACCAAAATAAATTATGAAGTCTAATTCCTAATCAACTCAATAATAAATAATCAAGTTGAAAAAAATTATAAAAAAAATAATAAGCAAACGAGTCTAACCCATAACTTAGGTCATAAGATCATGACAACCACATAGAAAGATAAAAAATTATGAAATTCAATTCTTCATCAATCTAATTTTAAATGATAAAATTAAAAATAAATAAATTAAAAAAAACTTAAATCAATTTGGCTAGCTCACAAAACTCACGATCCGAAGTATGAAACTGTGGTAGTATTATAGAAAAAAAATTAAAAAAAAATAATTATGAATCTCAATTAACTCAATGCTGAAGAATGGTGTTGAGAAAAAATTAAAAAAATAACTTGAGTTGACATAACTAAACATAAAAACTTGCAACCTAGGTTATGCAGTTGAGATACCTTCACGGAAAATAAAATGAGATAAGTCATGAATTTCAATACGCAATAAATTCAAAGGATAAAATTAAAAATTAAAAATTCTTAAGAATTATGAGGATCAAAATGAAAAAATATCCTTGATATTTTACTGTTTATTGCTACAATAAAATGTTAAAATCTTTTAATATATGTTAATTATGGTGTTTAGTTAATATCTTATACATACAAGACACATATAATTATAATAGAGATGATACATCCATCTCCTTTTCTAATAAAAAATCATTTCAAAACTAATCAAAGATAATTTTATTTTAGGTCTTTATCTCTCAAAATAAATATTCTTTTTATCTTTTCTACATATGTCTCTTCAATGCAACCTTAATCTTAGATGGATATATGGTTTCATGGATGGGAAATTGCATCATAAGTTATTGTTCCTTGTTAAATTTATTTTTTAAAATTATTCTTTAATTTAATATAACTAATTACCTGAACATAGAATGATTTCCGCATGTTTTTGTTTTGTTTAGTTTGCTTTTTTGTGATGTCCCTTTAGCAATTCATGCAACTTTTTTTAATATTATCATGTAACCTTTTACAATAAAATTTGAATCGTCTCATAAATTTTTTTGATGATAAAAAATATCTAAGTTAAAGTGATGTCTCCAGCATTTTCTTTTTCCTATAGGATATCAATGTCTGATATATTTTTGTTGATTGCAGCTACTATTTACTTATTTACTTAATTTCAGAGTTTGATTAATTTTAAAGGGTGTTTAAAAGTATATAACCTGTTATTTTTAAAATTATTTTTTATTTTAAAATATATTAAAATAACATTTTTTATTTTTTAAAAATTATTTTTGATAATAGTACATCAAAACATAAAAAAAATTAATTAAAAAAATTCAAATTAATTTTTTTTCCAAAACCCAATACCAAACATTGCCTAATTAGATTCTTAAAAACCGAGTTAGCAACTCAAGTACCATGCTTTTTTTATATTATTATTTCTTTAGAAACACTACAATTATTTGAGCATCTTGGGCGCCGACAGCTAGCACCGGTAACAAATCTTAGTCAATCCTATTCTACCTGTAAAGAGTGAGTCTAGCATTGCCTTTTCACTTCGCAATTCTTGTTTGCTTTTTTTCTCGACCTTTGCTTCATTTTCCTTACACAACCACTATAATTAATGATTTCAATTCACGTGGGAGCTCATAAAATAAAACTGCCGTCATATAAAGACATAAAGGTAGCAGTGCTTCGACGTTCAGCTGGAAACCGTGACTTCGTGGATACACTCCCAATGAATGATTTGTGTGTTTGGGATTATAATCAAGAGAGTTTTTTAAAATAATTTTTTGTTTTAAAATGTATTAAAGTAATTTAATTTTAATTTTTTTAATACATCAAGAATAACAGAGAATACTAGAAAAAAATAAAATCGTTCCCACGTTTTTTCAAGTTAAAAGCTCTAAAATACAGAAGCAATCGCGTCTCTAGACTCCATTACTATGACAGCAAATTGCCGGGACTCACGAACCGTCCCCCCTACATGGATGCTTGTGGATATCAATGTAATATCTATAACTTCTATAGCATAGGACTTAAATATTCAATTAACTTCCTAAATGTCACAAAATCTCGATTGCCATCTTGCGCTGCGTAATCTCAGCCAACACAGCAAAGGAAAACAGGCTGATGATCCAGCATACAAGCATCCATTAAACATAAATTTTATTCCAATAACACCCACTATTGACACAGAGCATTGCTAATTTTGAGCCGCACAATAAGTTTGATAAATTCCTTCATGCGAAAAATTTGGATCCACCAAAAGGCTATAACCATTGTTCCATCTCTCCTTTGATTTAACCCTGTTGCAGTAGAGGGAGAAAAAAGGTTACGGATGTTTAGACATAAGGTAAACTGAACTAATTCAAAATCTCAAAGCAAACATCATCTTTATCTCATGGAAAACACATGCTCAGTAAATTTGCATCATAGTTTGAATTGACGGGATCCGGGAAGTTGCATTTTAATATATATGTGATGTTAATGGGCCTCAAATCTCTCATTTTCCATTTTAACAGTAGTATTTTGCCAGGAATGCCCTCGGCAATTAAAATCAGGAGCACCATTATGCTTTTGAAACCTATAAGCTTGAGTTGAAGGTGCATATGCATGTTCGTGGATCTGTACCAATAGATATTGCATCTCTTCGCTGTTACTTCAACTTCTTTACCGACCACCAGAGGAAATAATGCAATGAAGCAAACTTACATAAACAGTAATTGAATGCGAGCATCAAAATCAACTGGTTGCTGGGAGGAACACTCTAATAAGCTCTTTAGTAGTGACTCTTTTCCTACAAGTAGGGCATTTGGCCTGTCTTTTGATTGCGTCTGATATGCAAGTCTTACAGAAAATGTGTCCGCATTTTGTTGACATCTCCTCGACCAATGGACACAAGCAAATCGGGCAGTTGAAGGTTGGCTCCTTTGGCGGCAGGGTCTGCACGTTCTCCCTCTGGCAAAAAAGTAAAACAGTAAGCATCAGAGTTTCAAAATCCCATTAATCGAAACATGTGTGCATTACATGCCTATGCAGGCACATCAGCACACACGCACAAAAGAAAAAAAACAAAACAAAGAGAGACCCTTGATCATTATTCCAATATTATTCTTTTATATCTCCACTGTAACTCTAAAATCTAAACAAAATCACAACTTGATCAATTATTCCAATATTATTCTTTTATATCCCCACTGTAACTCTAAAATCAAAACAAAATTACCAATATTAAAAGGCATCCAAGGTCCAAAATACCTAGAATAACAATCGGACTAATCTCCTAGCATGAGTGCAAAGGGAGTTAATTGTTAAGCACCTAAAAGCAGTGCGTATGTATCAAACTCCGATCGCGCAGACATAAAAAGCCATTAAGACATCCTTAAGATTCTTGAAAACGGTTGCATTACTTGCAACATCTCGAGTCATTTATCAATAGGAACAGGAACTACTATACGAGCGGGCGAGCAGCTATGAAGGCACATTACCTTAGAGCTACTGCTGCTACTTCCGCCTTCCAAGTTGATATAAAGATCACAATTGATGATCGTTTGATTCGGCGGAACCCTTCTACGCTTATTGTGAGTGAATCGCCCTACAGTACACACAAATAAACAATAAGAAACACATGTGCACTTTAAAAAAACACAAAGCAGCGATTCCATTAACAGAATACACCCACCACCCGACTCTACATCAACGACCACAGCCCTCCGGGAATTGTTCTTAGCCTGAAATTAAATAATAATAATAATAATAGTAATAATATTAATAATAATAGTAAGAAAGTAACAAACTTTCTCTCAAGTTCAATCGAAGAGAAAGTACCTGAGCGAACGCTCTGGGCGACGATTCGATGACGTCGTCGTCATCGTCGATAGCATCAACATCAATAGTAGGAGGCGGCAAAGACGGTCCTTGTCCGTTTCGTTGATGGCTTGCTTGCACTCCTTCAGGAGGTTCAATGCGGGTGGTCGAAGTCCCTTCGTCATCTCTTCCTTCAATCGGAGGAACGTTTAAGTCCAGCACGGTCTTCCTTCGCCGGTATCCTCTTAAAGGAGGACTCTTCACGCCCTGAGTCTGGCCGCTCATGCTCGATCAAGAAGCTTCGATCGTACAAAAAACCACAGTTCGCAAACGATTGAGAGAAATTAGGGGAAAATCGAAGGGAAAGCAATCCGATCAAATCGAATTAGAGAGAATAAAAGTCGAAATTTAAATTGGGAGGTGTTTATTAGGGTTTTGAAAAATAGGGATGAAGAGGAGAGAGATTGATATGTGAGAGACTGTTTCTTGAAGAAGGTAAACAAGAGGCGCTGCTAATAAGGGAGAGGGAGAGGGAGAGGGAGAGCAGGTGCGTCAGGGTAGTCGTCTGGGTCTTTGACACGGAGGTCGGTGAAGGGGTTGAGGATGTGCGATCGTGGCCCATTCGTCAGCTGCTACGTGTATGATATTCGACGTGACATGAGAAAAAAAATAAAAATTGCTTCGGGCCTTGCCCTGGAAACCCGGGTCCAATTCGGGCTCGAGTTTGGATTAAAAATTTATTTTAATTAATTTTAAAATTAAATTTAACTAAGTTGAATTAAATTAGTTGGTTTGGTTTTATATTTATTATAATAAATTAAATATAATTTGAATTAATAAGTCTTTGTTGTATCTATTTTTGATGATCTTTTAATTTTGCTATTTTTGAAAATATTTACAGAAACAATCAATTGAGATGCAAATTACTTTTGTTTTTTTGGTTTTCAAGATTTAAAATAAAAATAAAATAAAATTTTTTATTCTTCATTTTTAATATAAATAATCAAATAAATTTTTATTTTTAACAAAAAAAACTAAAAATATGTTATAGTATAGCTAAAGGGATTTTTTCAGATGAATAATATCATTATGCCAATGAACACAATATACACAATTAGAATTAGGAGAAGGTAACAAATACTTGTTATATTCAACAATAATACAAATTATAGTTTAGGGTTGAATTCTTATTTAACAACTTAAATTTCTAAATTGAGATAATTCCTAATATGATATTAAAATTTAATAATCAAATAATTATAAGTTTGATCCAAAATTGAATAGATAAATTATAATAAATCACCGATTTATCTAGTATCTAAATATATAATTCATTTAAAAATTTACTAAATCAAAAATTTATAATGTTAAAAAAATTTATAAATTTGCTTGTTTAATAGATTTCTTGAGTTTTCGAGTTCATCTAAGACATTAAACAACTCAAAACATGGACCTAGCTTATACCTTTCAAAAAAAGCATTGGAATACATATGAATTTTTGTTGATCAACAAAAACTTATAATAAAAAAAGCTCAATATATATATATATTGGATTCAAAGAAACCCCACTTCCTGAAAAGCATATTTTGTGGGTTTAAGTAAACAAGTAAAACCCTAGCTATTTTAGATTCTTATAAAAAATATATGTTCTAACTCGAACTCGAAACCTGCTATACAGATCTCAAGTCTTTTTGGGGACTTCTCTAAATACATAGTATTTTTATCACAAATTCTTTTCTTGATTAACAATATTTAGAGTTTTATCAATATTAGCATGTTTTTTGATTTTTGTTTTCCCTCGTGGAGAAAATAAGATGATTAGGTAGTATACTAAACAATGTAGTGTAAATTTATATAAATATATTTTTAAATAAAAAATAATATAAATTATATCTTATAATCTCATAATAATAATAAAATTATTTATATAAAAATAAATTGAGTCATATACATCCATTTTAATCCATATATTCTTATATCCATTTACAACTTAATCTTTTTCTCAATTATTTTTCCTTGTTCGAGAAATTAAAATAGAAAACAAACCAAGATAAGAGAAAAAACTGATAAGAAAAGACGTCATTCCTTGATTGAGGATGATGGTCAAGAGACTGTTTACTTATTTTTTATGATTAATTTCTTCCGTAAAATATAATGTCTAAGCAACTCAATAAATGCAGTGTACTGGCAGCTATATGCATAAAAATTCAAATAGCAGTTAAGATTTGCTCCCTTTTCATTTGCCATAAACACACTCTTAAATCATATTACTGGGTTGGGTAGCCAAGAAAACCTAGTTTATTATATGATGTAATGTTTTTCTAATTGTCTAGGCCTATTTTATGTGTTCAAATGCCAACCTTCAAAGGCAATTTCTGCTCAATGCACAAAGATGGGTGATAATAATCGTTGCAATTCATTTTGCTACACTTTTTTGGAAAGAAGATTGATCATATGGTGGTCTACTTCCTTTTGTACATTGTTTAAAAACTCGAACAAGCATGCTAGATTGAAGAAAAGATAAAGAAAAAAAGTTAACTAACCCGGTTTAAAACCACGTAGTTATCAACTCGTTAACTCTTTTTTTGTTGTTGAATTTTCTAGGGTTAAAATGATGTTTTGATTATTTTTTATATAAAAAAAATCTTTATTGACTCTTCCAGCAGCTTACCGTACCCTATTCAAGATTTAAAACTATGCCTTCATCAACAACTGTTTTCAGTAGGATGACACTTGGTGACTAGTTTGAGACAGGGTTCAGATGAAGGCACAGCCACCAGAGTCGGGCATTTTGCATGGCGTATAGCGATCTTGAAAATTTGCTGCATAGAGCTGGGAGGTTTACAAAGCCACACTCACATGAGGCAACAACAATTTGCAGTTTTCAAAGTACCACCAGATCATGATTCAAATGCTGCAACTGTTGCATAAACTCGATCAATGTCAGACCAGGCAAATCGAAGTGTGTCCACTACAGTAACTAATCACAAAAGGGGGTGTTCACCATATCAATCAAAGCTGAAACTACTTTGATCAATGTCAAATGATTCTTAGTCTTTTTGAAGCATCGAGCCCTCCGCTGCGCAGACATAAAAATCAGAAGAACCACCAAACACTAGCAAGACCGAGGGAAAACACCTCAACTTGGTAAAGATCTGATGGGAAGACAATGGAAGTCGGTCCATGGTGTTTGAAAAAGGTAATTATATAGGCAATTTAGAAGGACTTCTGCCAGCAAATGTCACTTCTCATCAATCAAAAAATGAGTAATTCTGGCAGAAGTTGGTACAGTTACAAAGAAGACCGATGCAAGCACAAAGAAAAACATAATATCTAGATTCAAATAAAAGAATCTCTATGAGGTTCTTTATAGCCAAATATAATAGTGAAACTGGAAGCTAAATAACAGACTTCGGTGAAAATCATGTAAAAGTAAAAACAATAAGGAATTAAGGAGGACTACATTTCCATTACACATTTTGTTTACTATCACAAAGTCCACACAAATAAAGAGGTTACTCCATGAAAGTGATCCTCCAAAGTATCTACAAGCTCCACAAACCTCATAATTTACCACAATTTGAAATGCCTCAGTTTCTGCCCCATGGAAAGCAGCAACACTGAAAAATAGGGCAAGAAGTTAGTGTTACATATATAAATGATATGATCCTCCAAAGAACAAGAGATTATACACTTAGTAATAGACAGAGAGTCATGACATACCTTAGCGCTGTCACTTGGGGTTTGCTTACGAACATAGGCATGGGAAGACTCGGTAGGCATGCCAGGCATCTTCCCTTCCCCAATTTGCTTTTCCTCCCTCACTTTGTTGAAAATGTGAGTATAACCATCAGCTGATGACGGGTTATTCTCGTCCCAATCACCAAATTTCGGAACAGCAGCTCCCTTATCAGGCTGCCACATCAGGAATAACATAATCAAGAACAACTTTTGACAAAGATTTTATCAAGATCTCAATACTGAAAGGAAAAAAACAGACCAAGAAAGAAATTCTTCATTTTGGTTATGTTCACTAAAAATGGAGCTAATATCAAGAGAAATGAGAAAAGCATCACATAAGAGCAGCTGAGAAAAGCAAGCTTGTTGTATTCATATTTCAGAAGGAAAAGACTAAGCAATCAATGATGTAAGCTTGAGTGGAAAGACTTTGTTTACAGGTAACTTCTGATGGAGATAGGTGTTTGATTAGAAATAAGAAAAAAGGTTGCAAATGTAACAGACAAAAAAAAAAGAAGAAGCTGAACAAATCCACAAAAAGGAAGGTGCATAGGGAAAAGGAGATAAAATTTACACTTTCATCGCCTTTTGGTCTCAGTCGGGATCTTCCAGGTGTTCCATGAATACCCTCGTTTGAATTTTTTCCTTCCCAGGAAGGTGATGGAGCTCCACTGTTTCTCCCAGAAATCCTGGCATGGTTATGGATTGGGGATTGCTCCATGCTGTTTTCAGACCCAACACTGTATCTTGCCGGTCGTTTATGGGCTTCACCAAAGCTTGGTCCCCGTCCCCCATAACGCTGAGGGGCTGACTCATAACTTGCTCTGCGGTTCAAATTTTCATTGCGTGCTGGAGAGTTAGGGAACTGTTTCAGATCACTTTCTTCCCTGCTCATTCTATGCTCTTGTGCTTGTCTAACAGCTCCCTGCCCTGCTGCTGCCTCAGGTGGAGCTTTGGCTCTAAAAGGAGGGGTTTGATCTGGAGCTGCATAATCAGAAACTAAATCAGGGTTTTCCTGGGGATCATTTGGATTTATCATCTTCCCTCCGGTTCGACCCTTCCTAGCCTTGTCAAAATAGGCCGTATATGGAACATTCTCTTCACTTTCCCAATTACCAAACTTTGGTACATGTGAACGTTGCTGAGAAAAAAAGAGAGATTGTTATACCAACTAGAAAGAAGAACCCTTGTGCAGGCAGCAAACTTTTCATCCATGAAAACATGCCACTCCATCATTAATGACACTTCCATGAAGTGGCAAATATCACACAGGTCACAGTTGGCGAATCCTAGTAGGCTAATCCATGAGGAATAATGAAGAGTTCTAAATATTCAAAGTCACTCCAAATATGAGTCAAGAAAGACTGTATAGCCATACAGCATATACTTTATTTTCTCTATAATGCACAATCAGAGCACAGATCAGACAGTAGTATTGAACCACAGAAAGTCCATGTAGTTAAAAAGTTTTTATACATCTCATGTCTGTAAACTTAAAAATGCATACCCAGTGACGTAGACAACTTCAAATTGTAGTCTGATGAAAGTTCCACACATCTGTGTAATCTGAAAGTGAGCTTATACTTTGACTTTCTTGTCAATGAAAAAGGTGCGCAGGAAAAAGAGGATAAGATGAAAAGGAAAGAATCCACATGAAAAGAATAACATGCAGCTTTTTGCAATTTGGATACCTGGTTAGCGGGATGTGTTCTCTAATCAAGAGGAAAAATATACCACAAATCAAGCTTCCAAAGAGGAAAGGAAACGAGGTACAAATCAAGGTTGCAAAAAAGGTCTACAGGTTTCTCCTATTCTAACCATAAAGCCTTCAGCTTGAACACTGCCAATTACAAAATTTTGAGCTAGAAAGTTCAGATCAGAATCAGGGATTGATAACACAATTATGACTGCTCAGTTGGAGAGCATGTATTATGGTTGTTTAAGAGATGAGTGGGACTAGTCTTTCATCCATTTTCCAGGAATCAAGTATGCTTACAGCATAAAGAAGGGGCTATTCTACTAATGCTCTCCATGCTTCACCTCTCCACCAGAGATACTGTTGATCAGAATAATATCCTATGATTTGAATGGTAAAGGGCACAAGTATGGCATACTTACAGCTATTAAAGAGATAATGAGTAACTTGTAATGCTAACCATGTTGCCCTCAATCGCCTACCATAGACATAATGGAAACAAATCTGAAAACATGAATCCACTTCTATACTTCGATGATGCTTGTTCTAGGGTAACCAAGAAAGCAGTCTTGATCCCATAAGAGGAGTTTTCTTTATTGATCTTATCATTTACATATCTCAGATGGAAATGGTTTAAAAATCCCAGAACAAAGTCATATTTATCTAAAAACTTCCATCTTAAAAGAGGCAAGAGAACGATTTCACACACACACACACATTTAAGCCTTCCATCGTAGAAGAGGCAAGATAGTGCTTTCACACACACTAAAAGAAGAGGCAGGAGAATGCTTTCACAGACACACTCACAAGCGCACAGACACACATATGTATACTTAGAGGGGGTGCTAATCAAGCAGCGTTGTCCGAAGTCTTAGGCCAATCAAAGCACACCATAAGCAGAAACTCGGCAAATAAGTTTCATCAAAAGCAAATTTAGTTAGCCAGCAATGGATTACCACCTAAAGTCAACTCATGCCCCATGTCATTTGAGAATTATTTTCAAATTTCAACATCAAAATT
The DNA here is from genome assembly GCA_015708895.1 of Populus ilicifolia. Lineage (NCBI taxonomy): Eukaryota > Viridiplantae > Streptophyta > Magnoliopsida > Malpighiales > Salicaceae > Populus > Populus ilicifolia. The sequence continues at coordinate 84,150 of SRLM01000811.1, read as the reverse complement.
AGGCAAGCCATGTATTTCATCAATCAAAAGAACTAGCAGTTCTTGGTCCTTCAGGAATAAAACACCCTTTTTTCTTCAATTGCCAAAACTGGAGCATTGCCAATCAATCAACACAAAGATTAGACAAACCCTTTTTAGTCCTCAAAGATTAAAACACAACTAGAACATAATACAAACATACACACACAGAGAGTGAAATCCAAGCGACAATAAGCACAGAAAGATAAAATCAAGGGAAAACAGACGAACTTACTGCCATTTCTCTCGGAACCAAGAAGCCTGGATTGATGGAACCCAGAAACCAAACGCAAAGACTAAACCTTCAACAAAACTCAACCTTTTATGGAATAAAATCAAGTTCTGTTAGAATTGAAGCACCTTCAGAGAACCCTTCAACGACCCCAGCAAGAAAGAGAGAGAGAGAGGGAGCTTAAGTTGAATGGATAGACTTTTCAGAGAGAAAGAGCGTGTTTAGAGAGAGGGCGAGAGAGGGGGGGTTATCAACCATTGACCAGAGCAACCGGTAATGTTTGACAATTCTTCTCCCTTTCTCCTCTCTTCTCTCTGTAAAAAACGAAAGAACAAGGACAAATTAAATTGAAGTCTCTGTTTCTTCTCAGTTTCAAGTGTCCCTGTCTCCAAGTCAGTCATCGTATGTACTGTTCCCAACATGTACATACGATCCATGAATACGGTATTCTTTCTTTGCCAGAGATATTTCTCTTCCTTCCAGGTTATGTTGAGGTCAAACATCCTTCTACTTCTTCATTTCTCTCAATTTGGTCCTCTATCAATTAATTTTCTTAATATGACCCTTTTACTTATCTTCTGCTACTTAAACAGGCCCTCCCATCAAAATTTAAACGTTGAATGTTAAGTTCGCCTTACCAACGAGATCCACTGTGTAGTTCTTCTCTTTTTAATTTAGGATTTAAATTGGCTTGATTTGTCTATCTATACTGCAATTTTACTGTAAAATCCAGTCATGAAAACTATAATTTCCTATTTTAAAATTAAATTGTGGTGTGAGTATATAACTCAAACCAGCTAAAAGAGTCATATTAAAAACATTAATTGATCGAGGATCACATCGAGAAAGTATAGAAGTATACGGACTCAGTGAGCTTATTAAGCTATCGACGTGGAGGAAATGGGTTGGGGTTCTGGCACTAGCAGTTTTAATTGTTATTTTTCTTTTGAAAATAAGATAATAAATTAATTATAGTAGCGGTCCCTGAATTAATTACCTTAACGGCGTGAACGACTGTTGTTGGCGGCTGACCACCTCAGCTTCAACCGTAAGAATTAGCGGAAGTCTTGTCTGATTCTGTTGAAACATCTCTGCTGACTTTTCTTTCCCATTATTATTCATTTCTTTTTAGCTTTTATTTTTTCTATATTGAGCTGTTCAAACTTCGGCTCCCCCAAGTTGTCTATATTATTATTGTAGCGTTCTAACATCGATTTATTAATATAGATTATTCCGTACAATTAGAACCCAAATCATTAGCTAGGCTGAAATGCCTTTTTTTTTTAAAAAATTCATCCCTTGTTTTGACCTAATATTTCTTAAAATGACATAATAGAATTATATCATTAATGTAGTGTATAGTATATTTTAAAATATTTTTAATTAAAAATATATAAAATTAATTTTTTTATTTTTAATATAAGTATATTAATACGATTCAATTTTTTTAAAAAAAGATTAATCTAATATTATTCTAGATCAAAAAACATTTTAAAAAACAAGTTATAACACAAACATTTACTTAAAAAATTAAATTCATAAAATTTATAAGCTATAGCACTTCTCATACTCAATTTTTTTTATCGTATTTTAAAATGAAAAATTAAGTTTAAACAATATAAACTAAATAATTTTAAAATTATATTCAACCTAGAAATATTTTCAACTACCTTCATTATAATATCAAACGAAATTTAAACGATTAAACACCAACACATTGTTTTTAGGTTTGTTTAAAATTTAATCTCGCAAAATCTATGTATAGATGGACCCATTATGTTTTCACACTCGTATATACAAGAGATGGAAGGCGTAACACAACAAGCTTTTGAAAATTTTACTCATGGTTCTCAAATTTTAAGCTTTTAATTATATCTTTCAGTTTTACGAGTTTTGCATATAAGACATCATTTATTTTCTTATTCTTTCATCTTTAAAATTATATTTATGCACGATTTAAAAATTTATTAAATTAATATTTTTTAAAATAGTTTTGATATGTTAAAAAAAATATTTTAATATATTTTCAACCAGAAATACTTTTAAAAAATATTATGCACCATAACATCAAGCTTACACTCAAATTAAATTTATATTTGCTATATATATATATATATTGACCTTGACCGTATATATATTGACCGCATGTGTAAACTTCTGGGGAGTTGTTTGGAGTTATTGATGATTGCCTTTTCGTGGATGAGAAAATTTTGAAAGAGATTATTATAAAGCATGGAATATATCAAACTACAGGCAAGCTAGGGCTCCATGCCTCCACACTTGAGCAATTGTAGTGTATTATTTTCTCTAAAATAAATTTTCGTTGCTGGACAGTGGTCTCGGTCTGTGCATAAAAGTATATAATATAACCATTAACCACGTGTATGCGTGGAAAATTAATTCCAAATTGGCCTGCTTGATGGGTAAAAATAATGTGTATAATTCAGACAGAAAAAAGATGTATGCTGAGATGAATTTTCCGCATGTAAATGCTGAATTGTATAACTAACAAGTGGCAACGACCACCACCTTGTTGCTTCGTGTGAAAGGATGAGAAAAACCGGGTGCTCGTGTTGCTTTGAAAAATGGTGGAACCGTGGGATGGAGAAATGTATCCACATATAGTAAATGAAGGCCCCTCTGTTCTTTGGTTGTCACCATTTATTGCTAGCTATGGTGTTACTTTCACAATTACGTGCGACAACGCAATTTGAGAAAGTGACTGGATTCACAGTTCTACGAGTTTATTATTGGGCTTATCGAAACATGTAGATGCAGCTGAAACAGTAATTTTTTTTATAAAAAAATTAAGTAGAGTTGTTTGATCTCTTAATTACTTAAATATTTTTATATAATTCATGTTATATTTAATATTTATCTTATTATTAATCTTGATCAGGATTACGTGTAGTTTGACTAAAATATAAAACTTTTTATATAAAATAATTTAGTGATTTTAAGTCTAATGATCATTTACAAAATCGTCATTTGGGTTTTTCTATATGCACAAGTGATTTTTTTATATGAAATTCTAATGCGGGTTAGTGCGGCGTGCATATCATATGAAAAACAGCTATATATTATTTTGTATTACTTATACCTTACCTTATAAGAATAACTATTTCATTTTATATATATATATATATATATATAAACATAATAAGTATAAGGCTTAACATCTCTAGTTAATATTTAGTCTTAATAGAACATCAATTAGGGACATTTTAGAAACAATAATTTAATGCAATATGAATTTCATAATTATAACAACTTTATAATATAATTTGTAGATTATTTTTGACTTAATGTCTTTATCTTTATTCTGAATCCATTAATCAAGTATTTAATGAATATTAAAGATAAATAAGTTTTTGTTGATATATTAGATATATTATATGAATAAAGTCAATGTCGTGTGTAACTAACTAATTGACTATAAGATATAAACACTAACATTTATGTGGTGTTTTATTTTTCACAAAAACATCTTTCTATTTCTAATTTGAATAATTGTATATAGTTTGATTTATTAGGAGTAAAAATCTTTTTATTCATAATTAAATTTTTATTTTTTTATTGAAATCAGTAATGGATCTTGTATCTAAATTATGATATCACATCTCTTATACATGGCATAAATATCTTGTACTATCAACTTTATACTAGTACCGGATTGTTTGTCCACACTACGGGTTAGATCAAGAAAAATGTAAGTGTAAAAAAAGGTCTACCTTTTCTATTAGAAAAAAAATTAAACAATGTGGGGTTGACTCATTATGACTTGATTAATTTAATGGATCCAAAGACAATATAGAAACAATAAAAATATAGTTTAACTATAAAAAATTAAAGACAACATTCTTCTAAAAAAATATTGAGATGATAATATATTGGATTGATCTAGATCAACTTGAATTAACTTTACAAATTCACAAATTGGGTCATAAGACCACGATAATTTCATATAAAGTAATAAATAAAAAAATTTATGAAACTTAATTCCTGTTCAACAATGATGAAAATTAAAAAAAATCAATTAAAAAAAAAACAAAACAAATGACAGAGTCAACATAGTTCACCTACCAAATCCACGATCTAAATCATGAGATAAATACCTCATAAAAATTAAATCAAAGCAAATTATGAAGTCCAATTCTCAATCAATCCTATATTAAAAGATAAAATTAAAAAAATCAATTAAAAACATAACACAAAAAAACCTAAATCAACTTGAGTTAACTTGCAAAACTCATGATTTGGATAATAAGATCAAGATAACCTTATAGAAAAGAAACAAATAAAAAAATAATCGGGTTAACCCAAGTTACCCTACCAAACCTGCGACTCATATAATGAAACTAAAATAACCTTATATAAAACAAATCAAAATAAATTATAAAGCGTAATTGTAAACTCTTGAACAAATCTATAAAAATAATGAAAAGAAAATATTATGTAAAATGGGTAAAGTGATAATTAAATTATGAGAATGATGATAGTTTCAAGAATTTGAAGTAAAACATTAGTACGAAGTGTTATAAAAAAATAAATTATAAAAATAATTGGAAAATAAAAAATACATATACTTTTTTTGAATGGAAGTAGATTTTATAGAACTAAAAATACCAATATGTAATTTAATGAAATTCAAAATAGCTTTGGTAAAATTCGATATAAATAAGTGTCAGGATTTTGAAAAACTTTATTTGAAAAACATAAAAATTACTATTGAGAGATAGAGAAGAAATTTATAACAGGGTAGAATATATATATATATATATATATATGTGTGTGTGTGTGTGTGTGTGTGTGTGTGCGCGCGCGCGCGCGCGCGCGCGTAAGTGCTTGTGCATTCATATGTTGTGGCCAACCAAAAAACAAAGAAAAAAAATGGAGGAAGAAGGGCTTTAGAGAGTGATAAAAATCCATGAAAAAACATATAATTTGAGTGACAATCTTAGAAAAACATCAAACCAAGAATATAAACACTAATCAGAGGAAAGAAATCAAATGAAAGGTGTAAAGAAAAAGGGAGAACAGTTCAACAATTTTGGAGGAAGAAGAAAGGTTGGAAAATTTTCAATTGGTGAGGGTCTAGAGTTTTGATTATTGCTTGGTAAGATGTTGTAACCTCAGTAGATAAGTTTCTTGTAGATTAATATCTTAAATTGATTGAACTTTTGTAAATTATGAATTAAGGTTCTTGGATAAAAAATCAATGGAAACTGGAATTGGTTGTTAATTAGTATAAGGAATAATATAATAAGTAGATGAAGTGAATAAATTGTTAAAATTGAAGTAGAATTTCTGGTGTGCATAAAAAGTAGTGGTTGACTTATTATAGAAAATATTTTTAAAGAATGTTTAAATGTGTTTAAACATTGTAAAATGATGAGTTTTATGTATTTAATATATGTAATTTTGTGATGAGAATTGTTTAAAATGAAGAGACTAGTTATATACTTATCTATGATGAAACTTTGATTATGCAAAGTCTTACATACATTGAAAATTTTGGCAAGAAATATATGATTTGTGTTTTTAAATTATTTTTTAAAGAAATTATGTTAATAAGAATAAGTTCATAAATGTAACTTAATATATATTTTAAAATATACTTGCTACTAACAAAGTATATGAAGTGTGTTAAATACAAAGTTTAAGGTATGAGAATAGAATAAAATGATGATGGAAGAATAATAATAAGTATATAGCAAATAACATTAATTGTCTATAATAAAAGATTTAGCAAATAACATTAATTGTCTATAATAAAAGATTTGGCATATTACGGGGATAGTTAAGAAAATTTAAATATAACATGAGAAATTATAAAAAAAAAAGCATGTTAGAAGGAAACAATAGAAAGAAACAATATATAAGATTGAAATTATGAATGGAAATATATTAATTAGCATGCAAAGAGATTATATTTAATAAATTGGTATGAGATAATGACAAGATAGTTTCATATGAATAATAGGTATATAAAAGGCATAACCTATTACAGAGGAAGCGTGCTTGATTGATTGTTAAGGTAATTATTAGATACCTTAATTATTGGTTTTTATTAATATGCAATTATATTGATTAAATCTTAAATTGTTTTTAGTTATACTCAAATTGAGATTGGTAAATATATAATTGGTTTTAGTATGCTGGCTACATGAGTGAGGATTAATGAATATAATATAAGAAAGATTATGAATTTTTAAATTTAGTTGGGTCTAAACTATAAGCTAATTACAGGAGTTATTATTCTCTGGAACTTAACGATTTGTTCAGTCATAAATATAGTGGCCATTATTACTAAATTGTTCAGTTGATTGCAGAAGCAGGGGTAGATATTTCTTAAAATATATATTAATTAACTGGTTACGAGAGTAGAAACTAATATTTTAGATAATAAGTGAGCCAGCCATAAAAACAAAGGCTACCGTTATGCAAAACTAATTTGGCCGGCTATATGAATAAGGATAATGATTATGTTGAGGAAATTGATTCAAGAAAATAAAATATTTTTTAGATGTATTTATTTTATAACTTACACTTAAATGTAAATATAGTTAATGTTGTAATTGATATTATTTTAAATGTGTATTTTAGGTTTTTCTTATCATATACCCTAACAATTATTGTTAGTTTTAGTATATATAGATTTTGTATTATATGATGTTTTGTAATTTCTTAAATGCTCTATGTAATTAATCTTATATATGTTTTTAGGATGTACTTTTAATTATTGTAAGTAAGCAGTTAGTTGTGTGAATGGTCATAGTGTTATAAATATGTTATTTTAAATGGTTGTAATTAAAAATAATATTATTGTTTAAACCTATGCATTTTATATTTATATGATTATTATGAAATGAAGTTCTAAAGAGGGATTGAATGGTTGATTGAGATTATATATAATTATTATTGATGTATGTTGAGTTGAGATTGAGAATATTTTGTTTGTGACAAGATATAAATTTTTTAGAAGAGCTTCTTTATAGGGAAACTTTGCTAAAATTTCATTAAAAAATAAAACACCTTATCATTGATAAATTAAAAATTTAATTAGTTGAATGTTGTTTAAGATGAGATATCACTCTAGTTATTAGAAAATAAAAATATTGTGAAGTGTGTATATAATTGATACTGCTATAATGATATATCATGAGTTATGCTTAATATTGATTAAGAAAACTTGAGGTGTTACAAGAATTCTTAATCAACCCATAATTAAAGAATAAAATTGAAAACAAATTTAATTTTAAAAAGTACATAATAAAATAACCCGAGTTAACTTAGGTTAACTTGTAAAATTCATGTTTTAAATAATAAAATCAATATAACCTAATAGAAAGTAAACTAAATCAAATCATGAAATCTAATTCTTAATAAACCTAATATTGAATGATGAAGTTGAAAAAAAATCCAATAAAAAAAAGTTAACTAAACTAACCCGCAACACGGGTCACGAGACTTATAAATAACTACATAAAAAGCAAATTGCAACAAATCATGAATCTTAATATTTAATAAACTAAATGTTAAAGGATAAAATTAAAAGAGCATAAATTTTATAAAAAAACTGAGGCAAAAAAATATTGCAATAAATAATATTTTTATGAGGTGGTGCATAATAAAAACACCACCTCTTTTAGAATTTTTTTTTGTAAAGAAAAAAAAAGACAATAAAAAAATACCAATACAATAGATAATGTTTGTGAGGTGCTTCATAATGAAAGCACCTCCTCTTTTAGTTTTTTGGTTAATGCATAATTTTTATGTGTTTTTTTGGATCTATAAGTTTATTGTAATTAGTTAAGCTCATTTTTATAACAATGAAATTTCTCAACAAATTATTGTTTAATACTCGCTTCATAATTAAAAGTTAAACACTTCCATTTTAAGGATCTGTATGACCTTATATATTACTTCTATGCTTTTTTTTTTTGTTCATAATATTAGATATCTAAGGTGAGGAGTGATGACAATGACAATGATTGCCTTTATGACTACAATTGTATGCTAGCTTATATTTTGACTTCTTTTTTTATTTAATTTCAAGTACGTATTTAGAGAAGAACACTTTTTATGATGTCGAGAGTGGCTTTTATACGAGTTTGGAGAGTAATAATGTTTTTTTCAACTTTATTACATATTGTTTTTATCTTTTTTCTCCTCATTGAAATTAGAGTTGTGTATATACAATAAGGTTATATTGTAATTGATGGGGTTAACAATAAAGTCACTTACTTAGAAAGAGGTAGGACCCTTAGTTGCTCTTATATGGTTAATAGAGTTTTATGAGCATTTTTAATTATTGTGCTAATTTTTTAAGATCTAGAGAAGTTAATGATGCATATATGATAAGAAGGTTTGTCACTTTTTCATGTTATAATGTTTTAAATTGTTGCTATGATGAAAAAAACTAAAAATCATATAGGAAAAAAAATTGAACCGTATATTTTCTCAAAGTCTTTCAAAAACAACACCCTTAACAGGTTTGGAGCAAACCCCTCTAGATTTAGACCTTTCTGTTACTTATAATTAGGTTGAAAGCTCGAAGATGAAACAATATATTAGGTGGTCAAAAACATTTACTTAAGTTAGTAATATGATATATAAAAAATAAAAGTTTTAAAGATATGTTTATGTATGTGTTTTCATAGAAAATAGAAGGAAAGAAATAGCCAAGGTTGATAAAAGAAAAGAATATAACCTTGGCCACACTAACTTGCAAAAGATAAGGTTAGAAATGAAAAAATATTGTGAACGTCTTATCTTAGATGTATTTATTTGAGATAATAACTCTTAATAGTTAATATTTCACAAATGAGTAAATAATATAATGTCATCATAATCACTCACTCAACATGCCTATACAATAATATTGTTCTATGATTCAAATTATGGCAAAAAAAAAGCAAGCATTTAATGCTTAGTACCAACTACATACATAGCTTGCGTTTCACAACGACCGTCTTTAAAAATCTTTGAGAAAGTTTTGCTAAGGCTAAGAAAATAGAGGAATACAAAGGAGCAAAGTGATAAATGATGTGTCTAGTTAAGTGTACACACCACTGTATATGTCTAGTTTCAAATTGGTAAATAAAATATGACAGAACATCCTAAGTCACTTCATCACCACTTATTTACAAATCAGATTCAATGCTTTTATTTCACGATTATTAACTAACATTCAACTCCAAAATCAATCAAATAGAAAGTATAAACCAACTATTATCACACAAATAAAAAATAGAACATTACCAAAATCATCATAGTAGATATTCATCAAATAAAATAATTGTCATGGATTTGCAAAGCAACTCATAAAGCAGAATTCATGTTAGAAAAATGCATATCAAAATAAACATGAAAAACACACAAATCTTAAAAAACACAAAAAGCAATAAAAAAACATGCAATGAGAGGGATCCAATATTAGATGAGAAATGAACCTTTCTAGAGTTCAGGCTGCTTCTATCTTAAAATTAAGAACACGTCACATTTATGTTTTTCAACATTAGTATAAAATCTATTAACTATTGTAGACTTGTATTAAGGCAACCTAAAATATAACATGTTGTTAACGCAACCTTGATTGCTCAATGATGGCTACAATCAACATTTTCTTTTATAACATTTTTTTTCTAGTGCATAAATGCTAAGAATACTATATGCACTATAACTTCTTACCAATACCAATGACCTTTTATATCATATTAAAAATAAAATAAATCATAAAATTAGGTAAAGAAAGGTAATTTAGTTTGCTCGAAAACCATCAGTTAATAAAGTAACATTTTTAAAATTGAAGGAAGCTTACATAGCCCCTTCCAAAAGGAAATATAATACCAAGACAGACACCATCAACAGGAAAACCAAGGTATATAAAATGACTTCAATAAATACTTAACATCAAGATAAATACGTGAGCTGAATGAAACCACAATGGAATCAAGGTGCAAAGCTTAATGACAACCCTTGTTTAATGTAGCTGGTGCATAACCACTTCTAATTTTGAAACTGAAACATAACCATAACCAGAAGAAATCAATAACCAAAAACAAATACAACACAACCTAATCATAAGCCATACATAAGCATTCATTAACTTAAAATAAGAAAACTCCATACGAAAAACATAAGCAATATTGAATACCATATCAAGAGTAAAAGAGTTTGACCAATCCTAATAGGGGAAGTAGTATAGAGAATAGAAACAAAAAAGAAATTAAAAGGGGTTACTAAGTGTCAAACTAACCTGACAAACTCCAAATGACATTGAAAAAGTTTAACAAAGGTATTTGAAATCAAATTGCACATAAAAGAACCCTCACTTTTAGCAGGCCAACAATCTTTAAAAATTATCAAACAAATAGAAAAACATGTTAATAAAGATGAACTTGTTATTGAAAAAAAAAAACAGCTTGTAAATATATGGATTACAATAAAAATACTTATTTGATGTTAGTATTTTTTTTTAAATTCCATTGCAATGCTGAGGCAGACCTAACATAACATGGCTAAATTAATCTCTTTAACACTATCAAAATTAAAGCATCCATATCGGTATTGAAAAGTCTAAACAAGTCTTATATCTCATCCTTTACCTTAACCCATATTTTTTCAAATCTAAAAAAAATCTCATATTTGTTTTAGATTTAGATTTTTTTCTAAAAAACACACTGCATATAAATTTTAAAGAGTCGGTGTTTAGAAAAAAAATGAAAAACTTGATTAGCTAAATAATCTTGTAATAAGATATTCAAGTTTATAAAGCTAAGCAAAGAGAATTGATGAGTAATAAAAGCATATTTTCTATGCATAATTTGGTTTTTTTTTTTGTATGAATGAGTGCTTTGAACACTATCACAAAGTTGTCCTAATGAACACAAAAGGTAATTGATGGATTATTAAAAAAAAAGAAAAAAACAATTAGTGAAAAGGAAAAAATATGTGAAAAAAACAGAGAAGGCAAAAAGAGATAACTAATAAACAAGATAAAGAGCATACCAAGTTGGAAAAGCAAGCCTTTTGAGATGGAAATTCCTAAAGCTGTAAAAATGAAAGCACTTAAAAGGTTACACAAACCTGTAGTAATAGCAATTGAAAAACAAAAAGTTAAACATCAACAAAGTAGTGGAAAGAAGCTGAGCCTCTACTTTAAAGATAAAAAAAGAAAACACCAAAAACATGCAAGTAATTCAAAGGCCCAAGCAAACAACCCAAAACATCAATTTAAATGAGCATGCTCATGTTGATGCAACATATATGTGCAACCAACAAATAAAAAGAAAAGAAATTAGATTTTTACGTAGTAAAGATGCCAAAAGGTAGCATCTAATTCTAAGACCAGAACTATCAGATTTAACAATCTAGCTAAGAAATTTAGAACCAAGAACAACATAAAAGGCAAAAAATGATCATATAACTATTTGTATAAACATGAAAAAAAGAAGAAGCAAGCTTGCAGAGAAAAGACTGACAAGTAACCAATATAACGAAGCTCCCTCTCCAAATATAAAAATATAAAGTTCTGATAGAACCAAAACTCGTAAGCACAAACACAAAAAGCTAAGGATAAACATTTATCAAATAAACAGAAGCACAAATAAAAAAAAATAAGTAGCAAAAAGAAGGCAAAAATTGAGAATCACATTTTAAGGAACCAATTACCACAATAAACGATAAGAGAATATAAAATCACTTGGTTGAAAAAACAATAACAAAATAAAAAAGTTTGAAAATGTCAAATAAGAGCAAAACCCAGGGAAAAGAGCTTATATACCTTTTTCATAAAAAGATGTCGATGGAATTCTAAGATAAAGGAAAAAAATAAAGCAACTGAATTTCTCAATACACAAACATCTCATTCATGACAGACAAATAATTGATGTGAAAAGCAATAAACTGGGAATTAAAAAGGGAACTGGATAGGAAACCAAACTAGAAATGACACAGAACCTTATTTTGTAACATTCTAACACCAACAACTGGGCAAGAGAGAAAAGGCAACAAAGATACAAAAATAAAATTCATCCCAAAGCAATCAAATGTCTAATATCAACAAATTAGTGCCCACTTCCCAGTAAATAAGGACCGACAATTAGGCAAGAGAGAAAAGATAACAAAGATCTTAAAGTAACCAAATATCTAATATCAATAAACCAGAGCTCACTCCTCTGTAAGTTGGGACCAATAGTTGGGCATGAAAGAAGAGGCAACAAAGGTATAAAAAATAAAAATTATACCAAAGTAATCAAATGTTTAATCTTAATAAACCAACCCCTACTCTCTTAGTGAATAAAGCTAGCCTCACCACATCGTAAGTGGGGTGTGCATTTAATGCACAATAATGGCATACCCCACTAACCAAAAAAGAAACTAGCTCATCACACATCCCTAAAATATAGTCATGATCAACCAAGCTCAAGTTGGATGATCCTTATTTAGCCCCTTTAAAAAGCAATCAGACACACCAGCCACATCCATTCACGTACAAAACCCTTCAATACCTAGTGGTTGGCATGTCCTAACACAAAATTATAATAAACAAAATCGAGTTGAAGCTTTGATCAAGCTGCAAATGCAGAGAAGAAAGCCAATAAAGGCACCAAATCACGTGAGAAGAAAGACGAAAATAAAAAGATCATAATGAAAAATACTATTTAACTCTATAGTGGATTCATTTACATTCACGCGGGAAAAAAGATGAAAATAAAAAGATCATAATGAAAAATATTATTTAACTCTATAGTGGATTCATTCACATGTTATAGTGTTCTCCTGAAATCTTCTAGTATTTTTTTAAGATTAGTTGCAATTGCAAAGAAGAAAACTTGTGAAAGCATCAAATCACGTGAGAAGAAAACAAGAATAAGGAAATTATAACAAAAAAATGCTACTTAAATTTACAATGAATTCACCCAAATGTTACATTGTTTTCCTAAATTCTTTTAGTTTTTTTTTAATTGTGCAAAAGTAGATGAATTGGTATAAGTTTGGTAGAAAATATGAGTTTTGCTCGGGGTTACGAGCTCCATCCTCCATCCCAGGAGACGCACGGCCAGTTCAAGAAGGCACATGGCTCATCCACCGAGGAGGGATGTAAAGTGAGTCAAGCTAGCAAGTTCAAGGCCAGTACAAAGCCCAAAAAGCCAGGTCAGGTGGGCCCAAGCCTAAATAAGAGAGAGCAAACTTGGGCTGAGCTCGGCCGAAACCAGCCCATCCACCCCTCATGATGTCCTGAACAGGTCTGCTTGTGATGGCATGTCACATACACTAGTAGACAGATACGAGCAGTACATGACTACATTGTTACTGTGAGGGGGCTCGCGTTGTACTGTGCAGGTTATCAACGAGTTCTGTCTGAAAGGTCCAGCAGCAAGTCTCTCTTTCAACAAAACTATCCACTTTCTACAAAAGAGAGCACAACACAACAGCTCTTCTGTGTTCCAATCAGAGGGCGAAGACAAAAAGTAAAAGGAACCTAACAGCAGGACAACAATCATCTTAGTTACTAGTCTAAACACTCCCTTAACAAGCACTGTATTCTTGTTGCTTACACACATGGTAACTCTGCTTCCAGGCCTAATGCCCTGCTTTTGCACCTCCTGATAACTTTTTTCTCCAGCCCTCTTGGGTTTTTTTCACTTTTGACTGATACCCATTTTGCCATTTCCTTCCCACTTTTTCCTCCCTGATCTCTGTTGGCCTGGCAAAAGCAAATCCTTTTGCGTAATCACCCGTCGTAATCCCCAAACTACACTACTAGGAAAAAACGAGAGGAGCTTCTTAGAAAAAGCTTCCACCTTTTCCTTACTAGAGCTAATTGCACAGATCTGTAGCCTTAAAACCTTTTTTTAGATATAGAACTGGTTTCTTTTGTAGCTGTTTAAGATTGATACTTAGTTACATGAACTAAAATAGATTTTTGTAACTCTTCCTACAAACTTTCCTTTCTTTTGAAAAATTTCCGGTGCTATTAAGCACAGATAATCCACTTGTTCTAGCTCACATCACATGCAAAGGACAAATGGGTTTCCATTAAAAAGAAAAAAAGCTTCTTTTTTTTTTTGTAATTTCTGCTTTAATCTATGATCTGTAGCTTAAAAATTCTCCCCCTTCCTAAAGATAGAATCTAGTTTTGTGGATAGGTACTGTGTTGTGTAGCAGCGGGGATGATTCAGTTGTTGTTCTTAGTTCTGTTTGTTGAGGGGGCTGTGGCTTTTTTGCTGTTGGTAAAGATTGGGCCACTGAGAGAGTTGGTGATAAAGAGTTTGGATCAGGTGAAGATGGGAAAGCGTCCGGCTACAGTGAAAACTATTGCTGGTACCATGTCTGTGATTCTTTTTTTTAGCCTCATGAACATTGTCAAGATCCAAAATAAGGGCGCAAAGCTTGGTACAATGTCACCTATGGATCAGGTCCTATGGAGAACCCACTTGCTTGAGGCATCACTCATGGGTATCATCCTATTCTCTTCTTTGGATCCTGTGTTTGCTTGCTTCTTTGTGTTTCTTGCATTTAGCTTCTTATGTTGTGTTTGGTAATGTTGTTTTGGATGGAAACTTGTGTTTTGCAATTATGAACTCAATTAATGTTAAGTCTCTGCATCATCTAATCACTTAACTGTATTGCACAAGCCCATAAGAAAAGGCTATAATCATTAGAAATATGTAGAGCATATGAACCTCATTGACATTTGAGTTTTAGATTACAAATGGAAGTGGTAGCTCTCGAGTAGATAAAACCCCTGAGATATTATTGCTTATGAATCTAAAAGGTGGAAAATCAGACCATTGAAGGTACATTAATGAGAAGTGATGGGGAGTTTGAGTTAAGGATGCATAATTTGATAGCGTACACTTTTGTGGGAAACCATGCATTTAGTAAGAGTACACTGAGAAATTATCTGCATGGCCAGCCTCGCATGTTAAGATATTATTGAGCGTGTGAATAGCTGTTCACAGTGCAGCAGCAAATTGAGATGAGAATCATAGACCACATTTTGTACCAATGAGCACTTTACAGAGACAGTATATGCACCACCGGTTCTGTAAGGTTGCAATTTACAAAATAACCAATAAGTATCGGTTCTTGATTTTGCTTTCACTAGCAGTACACCCACTCAATAAAGATGCTACTTCATTTTCTGACTTTCATTGTTTAGTGATGATATTAGTTGAAGTAAAGCATCTCCTTACTGTTTCTTTCAACTCAGTTCAACTCAGAATATCATTTCTTTCATGGACCACCTTTTGTACCTATGTGAAATTTATAGACAGTATATGCACCACTGATTTTGTAAGATTTACAAAAAGATCAACAAGTGTTGGTCTTGATTCTTCTTTCATTAGCACTAGACTCACTCAATGAATACGCTATTTCATTTTCTGACTTTTCTTGTTCGGGTATGATATTAGTTGAGGTAATAGCATTGCTTTACTGTTTCTTTTAAGTTAATGCAAACTTAGAATGCTGTTATCGTGCATCTTTGATTTAATGAGCTGGAAAGGAAATATGTGAACTTTGTTGGGTTGATGTTGAAAGGTTCTGGTGATGTTTGACCAGCTTTAGCCATTATAACTGGTAGCATTAACCTTTTTTTCTTGTTTCTCTTTGTCAAAAATATTCTTATTAATTGTTGAATAAAATAAAAGAAGGGGAAACCATCAGTGAAATTGTGCACTTCTGTTTGCTGGATAAGGTTGATGTGCGCTTTCAAGGGGATGGAAATAACCATACAAGCATCATTCCTTGTTCCCAAAAGTTTGCTTATGGATTGTGAAGCAACTGTTGGTAGTTATAGTTCCCCCTCCAGCTCTGAATGTGCGTTTATGTTTACTGATAGAAGTGCTGATCCTAGATTTGATTAAATATGTGGTTCAGCATATGATCTACCTCAAGAAGTGTGCTCTGCCTTAAAAAGTTGAGTACAATTTCGAGAGTGCGAGTCTGAGTGGTTTTATAGGGATATATATGTTCCATGAGTGTGTACAAGTTTGTCTTAATTACTATTTGTTTGATGTTGGTGCTCGCAGGATAGCACTCCAAAAGGGATGAGTTTTGGGGAAGTTCCTCAAAATTTTAGAATTTGCACTGCTGTCCCATGGGATGACAATGCCAAATGGAGCTTTTGCTAGAAAAGTGTGCATTCTACTGCAGCTAAAGGGGCGGTGATATTGGTAATCCAAAAAATGTTGAACCACACTCCCATTGTTTCACCTTTGTTTTTAATTTTTGTATCAAAGTATAGAATAGTGGGAGTGTGGTTTAACTTTTTTGGAGTGTCAATACCGTTTCACAGTAAAGGTGTCGTTAACAATAGCTGCTGAATTAACATCCTTTTGCCTTCAAAAGTCGAGTCTGTTTTGGTGTATGCATGCAAGTGTTAGGGATTGTTTGTCTTCCTATCTGTGTGGTCTCCTGATTTAGGATGAAATGGACTTTTAAGGGAAAGGGGTTTGAAGAAAAGATAAAATATAATAGTACTTGAATCAACAAGAGCATAGAAAAAAGAGGAGATCCACCTCTCAAAATTACAATGAAAATTCTCAGTTTAATTCATAAATTGGACTCCTTTGTACAACATTCAAGAGTGCTTATGTAGGGACATGAAAGACCCTGTAAGAGTCCTAGAAACAAATCCATACGCCTAATTAACAATTATGACATAACAAGTAAAAAGCTATTTACATGAATAATAAAATGTCACAATTATAGGAAATAATTAATAAAATTAATCAATAATTCAAATTGCAAAGAACTTGGGATAATTTCCTCTCCTCGAATTTCATCATCTCTTTTATACTATGGATAGATTATGATTCTAGCAAAAGAAAGCTAAACAGAGATTGTGTATTGATCCTTGCACTGAATTATTGTTTTTGTCAAATTTAATCCGATGTTGCATGTGCTTGATATTACATTTGGAAGAATTAGAAAGTGATTAACTGTGAACTTTTCTGGAGGCTTGTAGGTAATAAATCTAAATGATTTAGAATGAACACCATGGCCTTTTATGCATTTCAGTGTTTTCCTTTATGGATTTAGCACGATGTGCTAATGTATCATGGTTACTCTTACATCTCAAATAGAACATATGAAATGGTGAAGATAATGAGCTTATATACCTTGAGGAAATGATTATCTGCCATTGTTGAATGTGAAACTAGTTGGAGGATGTCTCATAATGTATAAGCAATCTGCTATACAAAATGATGATCAGCATAGATGTCTGAGATAACCATCTCATATTGTATAAGCAATCTGCTATTCCATGTTCACCATGACAAGATGAGGACTTTCTTTGGATAGGCAAAGAGTAAAGGAGAAATATTGGAAAGTAAATCATGTGCAACTACTTTGTGTCGGAAGATCTATACTGTTTATTTGAAGAGTCAATGAGCTCCATGGAGTTCATAGTGATCACACATGCCACTTAGTCTCCTTTGGCACTTCAATAAAGCGTGCCCCAGATTAGCTACTTGTCTCTCTGATTCTTTGGAGAAGTGAATTTGTGATGGATCAACTGCCGTGCGCCATAAGATATGTAGCTTTTATAATTTGATTGAAAAAATAGAGTAGAGCATGGTCACATCCAGATCTAATCATGTGAAAGCTTAGAGTAAATCAAACATCAAACATTTAGTAAATAGAAATGAACATGATATTGGTGGAAATTTTAAATTGATCATTTGTTTATGTAAATGTCATGTGATTGCCAGCATGATAGTTTGGATATCAAGAAGTTGTTGAACCTCTGCCTAACAACATTTCCAGTATTTGCATGTCCGAGCTGAGCTCTTTCTAGTTTTAGTGGCAGTAGCTAAGTTATTCCATGGCTTCTTTCTATGAGTTCACTACTGTGTATTTCATGGTTTGAACTTGATTGTGCAGGTTTTACCCTGTTTCTTGGGTTCTTAATTGATCGGATGCATCATTATCTTTCGAAACTTATTGGGCTGAGGAGAAGTGTGGGATCTTCTAAAGAGGAAGTTGAAAGGCTTCAGAAAGAGAAAATGCAGCTTAAAGAGAAGGAAGACAAAGCTTCCATGGAAATAAAGCTTCTACTGGAACAAATTTCTACTCTATCAGAGAGTTTGAAGAAGCTGAAGCTGGAATCTGAGAATAAGGACAAGCAGATTGAAACTGCTGAAGCACACGTTGTTTCCCTTCAGAAACAGTGTGCTGACCTATTGCTGGAATATGATCGATTGTTAGAAGACAACCAAAATCTTCAGGCTAAAGCTACAGGACATAGGATTTGAAGAAATTTTAAAAGATGCCAATCAAGTTTTGATAATCAATATCTTTTTTTCACCGGAGATGTTGCAGAAAACATCTGCTTCATTTCATGGAAACAGTCACTTGTTGATGCATCTTAATTGAGTAAAAGAGGCCCTGGCGTCTTTTTAGAGATAGGGGGAATGTGTTGGATTGCCCAGTGTCGGAATATTTTGATAGCAGCAGTTCTTTCCATCTTGTTTTCGCCAAATTGATGTGAGAAAGTGTTTTAAGATTGCTGATGGTGTTCTTGTTTTGAGACAAAGAAAGGGTGTTTGGAGCTAGTTGTTCACCTCTTCCTCTCACATATTCCTTTCCTTTCCTTTCTTTTGTGGGTGCCTATATTTACGTACAGTCTCAGCAAAAGCCAAATATTGAAACACATATGGAGTAGGTTTACCAGATATAGGCAAACCCCATGGTTCAAATAGGTAAAGCAGATAACAGATCCTGATGCTTTTATTCTGCAGGACTTGATCAACACTGAAAACTACAGTCAGGCGTTTGATGTTCTAGAGCTGCAATGTTTCTCACGACACCTGCACATGACAAAATGGCTGACAATTTTTGGTTTTCTGGTGCTTATACCATGTCAAATTAACAAATGTGGCTAACCTCGGTGCAAAAAACTCACAGCTCTTCTAAACTACACGCTGCTTTGGTTTACGATCTTTAGAACTCTGGTAATGCCAAACACTGGACTGCATGCTCCATTGGGAGACGAAAGTGTTTAGACCCACGAGGTTCCACATGAGACGTCACACAAAGCCTCTGATTATGGATGGGAAACCTGGTCCTTGTGAGCCAATCAAACAAATATATGCTTTTGAGTTGCCGGTCTTTCAGGTCTTTCCCTTCTCTGGCCAGCGTGAAAACTCAAGTGCCCAAAAATGATTTAGCTTCAGAACCTGGCAAGCTGAGTAAGACATCCCCATGGAAAGTTATCTTCTTAGTTGCACGATATGCATAGGTGGCGATTTGTACTGGCACTTTTAGGGGAATCATTTTGCTTGATGAGAGTCATGCAGGAACTGGGCATCTAAGTATTTGGGTGCCCAATATAGCACCAAGAAGCTGTTAATATGAAGGACAAAAAATGCCTTCCACAACAGGATCTCCAAAGCTATTAATCAATAAATTTCAAATCACTACTTCTTCAACGTCATGCAAACTGTCTGGGACATGTCTGATAACTCTCATCTCATTATCCAAACTATCCAACATTTGCAAGATTTCTTCGTACTGGTGATGATTCTTATCTTCCACCAGAAAAGCTTCATGCTTTCCATTCACTTCCACCGCACTGTAACCAGGAACTTTCTTCGTCCCTGTTTCTTTCATAATCTTCCTTAAAATAGATACTCTATCCCACATCCTAGCCAAGGAAAAGAAGTTTGAAACCAAGGCATAAATTCCCAAATCATCTGGGTTTAAATCAAGGATTTTCTTTGCTGCCACTTCTCCAAATAAGAGGTTCCTATAATTATGGCAACCTGAAAGGAGGGCAACCCAAATAGCTAAACCTGGTTCTGTGTTCATAGATTCTATTAGCTGATAAGCCTCTTCCACTCGTCCTGCTCGGGACAAAAGATCAACCATGCAAGCATAATGCTTCTCGCTTGGTGGGATCTTATATTCATTTACCATGGCATTAAACCAGTATTGACCTACATCTACTTGTCCAGAGTGACTAAGAGCCGAGAGAAGAGACGCAAAAGTTGCATGATCAGGGCTTATGTTTGCTTCTTTCATCTTTAGGAATAGAGAGAGAACTTCCTTTCCATCTCCATGGATACCATAGCTGGCGATCATTGTATTCCACAATATCACGTCTGTAGAATCCACCCGATCAAATATGGCATGTGCACAAGAAAGTGATCCACATTTTGCGTACATGTCAATCAATGCGGTGCCTAGAACAAGTTCAAAACCAAGCCTCCTAACAATATATCCGTGTATAGACTTGCCTAGTTTCAAATGCCCTACTTGTGAGCATGCCAAAAGTGCGCTAACAAGAGCCGCCGTATCCGGTTTGAATTCCAAACTCTGCATCTCAACCAACAAATCAAGTGCATACTCTGCAAAACCATTTTGAGCAAAGCCAGAAATCAATGCACCCCAAGAAACAGCATTCTTCCGGGGCATCTGCTCAAAAACACGAGAAGCAAGCTCCAAATCACCGATCTTAGCATACATGTCAACAAGGCTAGTTTGAAGAACAACATCATCCATAAGCATCTCTTTCCTAACCGCATGCCCATGAACTGAAAGACCCAACTTCAACTCTCCAAGATTAGCACAAGCCTGAACTAATCCCAACATCAAAACCCCATCTCCTTCGATCCCCTCCTTTCGCATCCTTCGAAACATATCAACTGCCTCTAACACCTTTCCGTTCTGCACAAGTCCTGTTATCATAGTAGCCCAACAAACAACATCTCTTTTCACCATCTTATCAAACACCAACTTAGCCTCATCTATTTTTTCACACTTTACATACAAATTCAAAACAGATGACCCGACAAACACATCACACCCATATCCAAAATCCACCGCTCGACGCCAAATTCTCTCTCCAGCTTCCAAATCCTTTAAGCTTGACGATGCCTTTATCGCTACAGTGAAAGTGGAGCTATCGGGTTTAACTCCTTCATTTACCATCTGACGGTAAAGATTCAAGACTTCAGTCAAGTGATATCTCCGAGAATATGCAACGATCATGGCATTCCAAGCGTCTACGCCTCTTTGAGGCAATTTTTCAAATAGGTGGCGGGCCGAAGTGATGCCACCAATGCGGGCATATGAAGCTATGACGAGGCCATTGGAGTTTGAATTGGTGAAGAGACCGGTCGTGATGATGAGTGCGTGGATTTGGGTTACGGGAGCTTCATCTTTGCATGCTAAAAGCAGATGTTTTAGGCGTTTTGGCCATGAAAGTGTCCGCATTTTTCTTGGAGTATTGATAATTTGATATTGATGAAAAATGCAAGAACCTACCTGACTTCAGTAGCCGCTGAGAAAAGAGAAGTGAAAAGGGAGGGAAATGGACTTCACTTGAGGTCTAATTTGACTACTGTTATTATTATTGATAAGTAACTGAAGTTCTTATAAATTTGATTTTCTGTTTTGAAAATAGTTTTTATAGCACCTTTTTTATTTGCTTTTCAAAGCCCTTTTAAAAAAAAAAAAATTTTATTTTAAAATATTTTTTTTAATATTTTAATATTAAAAATAAATTTTAAAAATAAAAAAAATTATTTCAACATATTTTTAAATAAAAAATATTTTAAAAAGTATCTATCAACACAATATCATCAATCTTAAATTAAAAAATAATTATAATTTTAGAAATTAAATAGTAATTAATTATTATTGTTATTTAAAGATGATTTATTTAACTATGTAAATAATATTTTTTTTATTTTATTTACTTAACTATTTTTTTTTATAAAAAAATATCATCTTAAAATTAAATTATGACTAATCAATCAATATAGATTTGAAGTAAATTTTAATATTAACAA
This sequence comes from Populus ilicifolia, assembly GCA_015708895.1. NCBI lineage: Eukaryota > Viridiplantae > Streptophyta > Magnoliopsida > Malpighiales > Salicaceae > Populus > Populus ilicifolia. The sequence goes on along the minus strand of SRLM01000811.1, from coordinate 62,088 downwards.
TCAAGAAACATCTTTTAATTTTTATTATTTTAAAATTGTGATAATAATTATTTTTTAAAAGTATTTTTTACTTAAAAAATATATTAAAATAATATTTTTTTATTTTTTAAAAATTATTTTATAACATTAACATATTAAAAATTTAAAAACGCTAAAAAAATATTCATTTAAAATAAAAGAAATATTTCAATTTTTTTTTTAAATGTGAAAACAAAAACAATAAACAAACATACACCATCTTTTATGTTCTATACAATTAACAAACACCACAAGACACGCGAGCATTTAACCAAGGCATCCCAATTCTTCTGCAACAAATCTTAGATGTCTTGACTAGAAACATCTGCATTAATGGATGTTTCCCAATTTAACAGAAGCTTCAATATCAACAGACTTTCAGGACCTAACAGGGTACAGAAACTAAGCTAAGCCTTCACAATCCTTGCACATGCATAAATGCTTACTGCTCTTGAATCTCAACTTGTAAGCTCCTCTAAATCATCGCTCTCTGCACTAAGTTGTTGAAGAGCAGTGGCACAACCTTGACAGCATGAACCTCTCCATCCCAAAACATGACAGGTACCATGTTTTCACTTATCCGGACTATAGTGCCAGGGACCCTTCTTCAAGTTCCGCAGTCCTCTGGTTCAAAGCCTTTTGGTTCCACCTTCAGTGTATGAGTATCTTAAAAACATATCTTTAACAAGTGGGTTTGAAGTAGGTTAGCCTAGCCCTCCTGGAGAATGGTTTGAAAACATCACTCATGACAAGTTCGATAGCTCGAAGCTGGTTAGCTTGAGCCTGCTCAATGATATTTCGATGCGCAATTTGTCAGCCTGTTAGAGAAGCAAGCAAGCTATAAATAATTCAATAATGCACGACAATCCTTTCTAACACTAGGATTGGGTGATCGGAGACGAAGGAGGCTGCAAACAGTGAAAACAAGAGGCAGAACATTAAAATAAGGCATTAAACTTACGAGTGACGGATCAAAACAGAAAAGAACTGTAATCGGAGAAGGTTCTTGATGAAAAAGATCCTTTCATTCATAAAAGAAATGAACATTGACATTAGAGTCGTCTTGCTTTCTTAACAGCCCAGAACATCAATCAAAACTAATTTAACTAGCAGGGTTAGAGGAAATGGGCCAATTCTAAAAGAATATTATTCTGCAGGTACATCACTTTCAAGTTACATTATCATGATTTATGCACCCATTAAGCATGAGAAACTATCTATCAATAATTTAAACAAAGATTTTTGTTTTACATCCCTTCTTAAAAATCTGACTTTCAAAAGTGCCAATGGAGTTTAAGCTCTTCTCCATGTAATTAATATATACTGGACTCGTCAATAATCAGTGGCACACAACAAATTATCTTTCATTTCTGTTTACATCCGAGACACACTCATTCTTTCAGAACAAAGTACTGAAATGACCTGTTCAATCTGCTGTGAATCATGTCAACATATTCTCTTTTATTTCGTTTCTTTAATAGCTTTTAATTTTTTTTTATAATTATCAATATATATTTTTTTATTCTATTTCTTTCATAGCTGTCACTATATTTTTCTTTCTTTGTTTAATTTCTATCATAGTTATATATCCTTGGATTCTCTCTAAAGATCTCAATTATTGTCTAGACCTAGTATTAAAGAATCTGATTATATTTATTAGATGCTAGAATTAAGGGTTTTGATACTTCATGATGTATATATATATTGTAATTCTCTTAGTGAAGGATACACAAAACATTTCAGAATTTCTCTTGTATTATCTTGTCATGGTATTAGAGCCAAAATTCTGAAATCAATTCATCTTGTGTCTAGTTCCTTATCTGGTTCTTTTATTCTGTTTTTCTTGGACTTGATCTTTTGGTTCTTGTTTCTAGTTAAATCTTGTCTATGGAACGATCTGAACATTTTATTGTTCGATTTACTGGAAAGAACTATTCTGCCTGGGCTTTTTAGTTTCAGATTTTTGTCAAGGGAAAGGAATTATAGGGTCATATTGCTGGGACAGTTCCTGCACCTGACAGTGAGCAGGAAAAGGAGAAATATGTGAAATGGAAGGTAAAGGATGCTCAGATTATGTCTTGGATCCTTGGAAGTATGGAACACTCCATGCTTCTCAATCTCAAGCCTTACAAATCATCTAGAGAAATGTGGGATTACCTAAAGAAAGTTTACAACCAAAACAATACAGCACGAAGGTTTCAATTGGAACTTGAGTTGGGTCAACTCAGTCAAGGTAGTATGTCAATACAAGAATTTTATTCTTCCTTTGTACATATTTGGGCTGAGTACACAGACATTGTGTATGCAAGTGTACCTCTTGAAGGACTTATTGCTATTCAAAGTGTGCATGAGACTAGCAAGCGTGATCAATTTTTAATGAAGTTAAGAGGGGAATTTGAAGCAATCAGGTCCAACCTGATGAATAGAGAACCAATTCCTTTCTTGGATATTTGTGTAGGAGAGCTTCTCAGGGAAGAACAACGGATCATTACACAAGCTGTCTTGGAGCAGAAAGCTCAAAATTCTATTCCAATTTCTGTTGCATACACTGCTCAAGGGAGGTTTAAAGGAGGTAGAAATATGTCAAATGTTCAGTGTTATAGCTGCAAAGGATTTAGGCACATTGTCACTACTTGTACCAAAAAATTCAGCAACTATTGTAAGAAAACAGGGCATATCATCAAAGATTACTCCATCCGGCCTCCAAAGAAATCTGAAACCGCCTATAATGTCTCGGTTGGTTCCTCCAATACTCCTAGTCCTGGTCAGTCCTCTATTACCCCTGAAATGGTCCAACAAATGATAGTTTCTGCCCTTTCTGCTTTAGGCCTTTCAGGTAACCGAAATTCCATTCCTAAGCCTTGGTATTTTGATTCTGCTGCTTCTAATCACATGACTAACACTGTCTTACCTTTAAATAATGTTAAAAAATATAAAGGTAATCTTTATATTCGTACTGCCGATGGTAACCCTTTGTCTATCACAGTTGTTGGTGATATTTCAGCCCTTCTAAATATTGTCTTTGTGTCTACTAAGCTGTCCACTAATCTTATATTTGTTGGCCAATTAGTTGACAACAATTGTGATGTTCATTTTTCCAAATCTGGTTGTTTTGTGCAGGATCAAGTGTCCGGGAAGATGATCGTGAAGGGACCTAAAGTGGGACGTCTATTTCCCTTGCTTCTATCTCCCTCTCCTATGTTAAATTATGTTGCATGTAATGTTGTTCACTGTGATAATCAGGTGTGGCATAGACATTTAGGACATCCTAATTCTCATGTACTTCGAGTCTTGTTTAAATCTGGTTTATTAGGAAATAAAAATTCGACTTCTTCTCATAATGATAAATCGTGCATACTAATGTATGGGGTATTGCACCTGTCATTTCTCATGAACATTATAGATATTTTGTTATATTTATAGACGATTTCACTCGTTTTACTTGGGTATATTTTCTTCGATCTAAAAGTGAGGTTTTCTCTATGTTTAAAGCCCTTCTTGCCTTAGTTGAGACACAATTTTTTGCCAAAATTAAAATTCTGCAATCTGATTCAGGTGGTGAATATATGTCAAATGCATTTCAATTTTTTCTTCAAAGTCATGGGATCATATCACAACGTTCTTGTCCTTTCACCCCACAACAAAACGGTGTGGCTGAAAGAAAGAATCGTCATCTTCTTGATGTTGTTCGAACTCTTCTCCTTAAGTCATGTGTTCCTTCTCATTTTTGGTGTGAAGCTTTATGTATTGCTGTTTATTTAATTAATCGATTACCATCTCCTCACTTGAACAATGATTCTCCCTATGCTCGTTTGTTTGGACATGCACCAAATTATTCTAATCTTTATATTTTTGGATGTGTTTGTTTTGTTCACCTACTTATACATGAGAGAAATAAACTTACTGCCCAATCCGTCAAGTGTGCTTTCTTAGGCTATGTTGTCATCCAAAAAGGATTTCTTTGTTATGATCCACATGCACGTCGAACTCGTGTCTTTAGGAATGCCATATTTTTTGAAAATCAGCTTTTCTTTTGTACCCAACAGCCTTCTGTATTTCCTTCTTTATATGTTTTACCATCTTTTCCTAAGTCGCCAATACTAATGCAAAGGTTTAAACCTGGTTATGTTTATCATAGACGCACTCCTACTTCTGCTCCTTCTCCAGGTCTCACCGAGGTTCCTTCACATCTTCCTGCAACATCTGATCCTGTTCTGTCCATTTCCTATGATCCCCCTCCTCTTCGTTAAAGCTCTAGACCTTACAAACCTCCTGAAAGGTATGGTTTTTCCACTCCTGTGGCTATGTCTACTACTCTCTCTTCTATTTCCATTCCCACTTGTTATAAACAGGTTAGCAAACATGAGTGCTGGAAACAAGCTATGGAGGCAGAACTTCACTCACTTAAGGCCAATCATACTTGGGACATTATTTCTTGTCCTTCACATGTTAAGCCTATTGGGAGCATGTGGGTTTACACTGTGAAACTCAAGTCTGATGGATCTTTGGATAGATATAAAGCTCGATTGGTTGCTCTTGGCAATAAACAACAATATGGCTTCTTGCTATTGTAGCCTCTAAAGCTTGGCCTTTATATCAGATGGATGTAACCAATGCCTTCTTGCATGGGGATCTTAAGGAAGAGATTTATATGACACTTCCACCTGGTATGTCCATAAAGGCTTCTAATGCAGTTTGCAAACTAAGACGCTCTTTGTATGGGTTGAAACAAGCACCTAGAGCCTGGTTTGAGAAGTTTTGCAACACTTTTCTCACCTTCTCCTTCACACAAAGTCAATATGATTCATCCCTTTTCTTTTACAAGACCACCACTGGTATAATATTTCTTTTAGTTTATGTTGATGATATTATCCTCACTGGTAATGACATTGGGTTGATCACCAAGCTTCAACATATGTTGCATAGTACATTTCAAATGAAAGATCTTGGACATCTCACATATTTTTTGGGGCTGGAAGTTCACTCTAGAGATCATGGTTTGTTCTTAAATCAACATAAATATATTCAGGATCTCATTGAGCTAGCTGGTTTAAAGAATGCTACTACTGTTGATACACTAATGGAGGTGAATGTGAAATACCGAAAAGATAAAGGCGAGCTTTTGCCTAATCCTTTTTTATATCGGCAACTTGTTGGTAGTCTTATCTACCTAACAATTACAAGGCCTAATATCTCCTATACTGTCCATATAGTTAGCAAATTTATGCAGGCACCTCGACATCTTCATCTTGCTGCAGTTCGTCGTCTTATTCGATACTTAATTGGGTCCCCTACTCGTGGGTTGTTTTTTCCCAAACATTCTACTTTTACCTTGACTTTCTATAGTGATGCGGATTGGGCTGGCTGCCCAGATACTAGGAAATCTATTACAGGCTGGTGCATTTTTCTTGGAGATGCATTAATCTCTTAGAAGTGTAAGAAGCAGGATTGTGTCTCTAAATCTTCTACAGAGGCTGAGTATCGAGCCATGTCAGCAGCTTGTTCTGAAATTGTGTGGTTACGTGGTCTTATTTCTAAACTTGGGTTTCCCCCAGCTGCTCCTACTCCACTTCATGGTGATAATACTAGTGCTATTCAAATAGCTACAAATCCAGTCTACCATGAACGCACCAAGCACATAAAGGTGGACTGTCATTATATTAGGGAGGCCTTTACTCGTGGTGTTATCACTCTTCCTCATCTTAATACTGCTCTTCAAATAACTGATGCCTTTATAAAAGCCTTGACACACCAACGATATCAGTTTCTCAGTCGCAAATTAATGTTGTTCGACCTACCCGCATCAATTTGAGGGGGGATGTCAATAGATTCTCTTTTATTTCATTTCTTTAATAGCTATTAGTCTTTCTTTTGTAGCTGTCAGTATATTCTCCTTTTCTTATTCTATTTCTTTCATAGCTATCACTATATTCTTCTTTCTTTGTTTAATTTCTGTCATAGCTGTATATCCCTGGATTCTCTCTAAAGATCTCAATTATTGTCTAGGCCTGATATTAAAGAATCTGATTATGTTTATTAGATGCTGAAATTAAAGGTTTTGATACTTCTTGATGTATATATATATTGTAACTCTCCTAGTGAAGAATACACAAAACATTTTAGAATTTCTCTTGTATTATCTTGTCAAATCATGCTATCTTATATGTGGTGCCATGATATACCTTATTCTCAAATGGTCGGAGAACGTCGCTGCTTCTACCAACCTCGAAACAAAACCTAACAAAACTGAATTGAATTAAGTGAAGATATAGCAAATAAAATAGTAGGAAGGCACGTTGGAGTGATAATATGTGTTTGATATTGATGCACATGCATACAAATTGCAATCTTCTAAACAATTGCATATTCAAGAAACAACCAAGTCCAACAACAAAGACCCAGAAAGAATCAGAAAGGGAAAGAGGGATGCGGAACTAGTACCCAGTAAAAACTGTTCAAATGATCATCTTCCCCCACTTTGGAAATCTTCAATTATACACCACAAAATGTCGAATCTATGTGACTGGACCATGCTATGTGTAAACAAAAGCTTACACAACTGAAAATTTGTTAATTCAGTCAACATTCTCATTTTCTGATCCAGACTCCTCGCTTTTGTCAATCTCCACGGACCTTGATTTACTAGTCAGCAAATCATGGCGCCCCAGAAAAACAAGATCGAGAAGCTTTCTCCTAACATCATAAACTGGATTAGGATCTATCAAACGACCCCTCTCATAAGCTTCTCTTAAGAAAACAGTATGTCTCTTCCCCTTAGTAGACAAATAAAACATGCCTGGATGATCCAAGAACAAATCCCTTATGTTCATATCAATCCCGAAACAATTCCTGAAATGACTGATCTTCTCCACTTCCACCATTTTCTCCACTGTCAAGCTCAAGAATTCATGCACAATAGCAACTGCCCGTTTCTCCAATCCCTTAAGTCCTGCCTTAGTCTTCTTCTTCTTCTCCATCAAGTCCTCATAGGGTCCTAAATAAGGCAAGCTCTGCCATTCTTTAACTTTCGTCCTGAAAGTCTTGCTCAACCTCATTCCTGGCGGATACACATGTTTAAAACTATACCGTATGTCCATTCTATCAACACTACAGTCCTCCCTACAATACTCCGTAACCCTCCAATTTTCAACCGCTGCCGTAAAATGACTACCAGGAAATTCACCAACCAGCTTCAAAACATGTGTACGAGGTTCATTTCCATCACAAAGTCTAAAAAGGTTCGGGTTTTTCACTATCACCGAATCCTCAAAGTCATCAGGAAGGCCCAGCTCCCTCCAAACTTTAAAAACAGCACGAAGTGGCAGTGATTTGGACGTTGACATAAACAAGAGCCGAACCAATCGGTCAACAACAAGAGGCAATGAGGCATTGACAGCTTCTTCTTCTTTGCGAGAAATTTCAAGAGCAATATCAGTTAGTCTGCAAAAAGCCTGGGATTTCGCGGGGTCATAGAAAATGTGGAAAATGTGAGGGTACTTTCTGAGAAACGAAGGTGCGCCGCGGTTCAGGTGGAGCTTCTGAGAAAGTTTTGAAAGGAAATCAAGTGAAATGCATGGAGGAGTTTTGTTAGGGTTTGATAGAATCAAATCTTGAATGGCAATGACCTTGACAAAGTTTTTATACTTGTCCATTAGCTTCTCAAATGTAGCATCTCTAGCTCTCGATGCTACGTACTGTGCTGACGTTGTTTTCGATCGGATTGTGATAGAGAAGGTAAACGGGTGTTTGAAAAGAGATTTGATTATGTAAGTTCTCATTCTTCACGCATCTGGGCTTCTATGGGAACTTATAACAAACACGTAAAAGGCGCGCAGGTAGGAGTCGATAGAGGCTATGGTAGCGAGCACGAGAGGATGTTGAGTGTTATTACGATGTCGTTGACAAATAAACACTAGCAACAAGTCATAGATTACGTCGGATTACTTACCATAGCCATATTTCTTTGAATTTGGAGCTCTTTGTCTTCGATGACCATCGCTTTCAAGTCTCAAGGAGACCCCTCATATTTCTACAGTAAAAAGTCAAGTGCAGTAGGTTACCAACAAGCTCCTCTTCTATTTATTTTCAATTCAGCCCCTTCCCTCTTTTTCTCTTATTCTTTTCTTATTTTTTAAAAAATTATCTTTTGATTTTTTTAATAATAATTACAGTCCCTTTTAAATCGAGGAAGCTAAATTATACTAGAACAGTTTTATATAATTTAATTTTAAATTTGAATTAAATAAAAAATTAGGTCTAAAGATTTATTTTTTCCCGTTAGTTCTATCCCTTTTTCCATTTTTTTTTATTGATCATTTTTTTTAAAAAAAAAACTAAAATCTTGAACAGAACCTTGGCTTGTGCACATTAACATATTTCAAGCATCGTGCAGGGTCGGATTTAATAACTATGCTATAAAATCTTAGAGATGAAGTAAAGTGTCTAATTCTCCGTTGTTTAATGGATGCAGCGGCTTCAGAGCTCGTTGATCAAGAAAGAAAGAAGAGCAAGAGCATCAAGCACTAATCAGTGATCAATAACATGGCAGAAGAAATCACCGAATCTCCAAATCACCCACCACCAGAAACACCGCCAACCCCACCATCTGAACCGGAATTCGACTCGAAAACCATGCGCAGAACAAAACCGGGGTTGAAGCGCCTCTTCCTCACTTTCACAGTCCTTGTCTCCTTCCTTTTAGGTTTCCCTTTTTTATTCAAATCCGTTGAGATCTACCGCTCTCCGCTTCCTTTCCAAGACATCGATGGCCTCTCAAACGACGTCGTCTCCAATCCATTCCTCTTTCCTTGCCATTTCCAAGCCATTCTTGTCCCCATCGATCCCAAATCGTCTTCAATTGACCTAAATTTAGACGAGCTTGAACTCTCAATTCGCTCTAAGATTATTAAATTAGCTTCCAAAGGAATAGCATCTCAATGCGGAGCCTGCACCAACAACTTCACTCTCTCGCTAACCCTAGACGACGGGGATTGCACGCAATCTTCGTCTAAGTTTTACAAGTGCGGCGCGATCCGAGCCGTTGATTTGGATTTCGGTGACGATGAGAGTGTCGATGAAGCTTTGGAGTCTGCTGGTTTGGATTCTGGCGGGAAAGTGTATAGTGTGGTGGTGGTGGTGAATGGAGATGGTGTGGAGAGAGTGAAAGTGGTTGTTGGGAAGTACCGGCACGCTTGGATTGTAGGGAGGGATTGGGGAGTTGAGGAAGTGGCAGAGAGATTGGCGGAGATTTTTGTCAGAGTGTTTGTGAATGGCGGGAGAGAGGAAGGGTTGATTCATGGGGAGTTTATGCCTGTTGGTGCTGATGGGAGGATTGTTCTTTCGTTTAACTTGCTCAATGCGGATCCCAGTGATTGGACTTACGATTGGTAAGAAAGCTTCGCTTTCTTGTAGTTCTTTATAGCTTTCTGTCTAATTCGGTGGTGATTAGTGATTGCAACTAGCATCTGAGTGATTAGGTGTCGTTATGGGTAGGTATAGTACATATACATGGAATTTGTGTTTGCTTGCTATCTTGGGAACTATTGTAACTAGGGATTTAGTTGTCTGCTCAAAGTTATTGCGTGTTCAGTTAGTCCATTGTATTGCAGGGATTTTCAGAAAATAGATGAAACTCTGTTGGCTCCTATGATTGATGCGTTGGGACCGATAGCAAACATAAGCGTGGAGAGCCAAGTAATGAATCATCCTTGTTCCTTAATGATTTATGGATTCCTGGTAATTTTGTTTGCAGTTGAAATCTTACTGTGTTTCCTCTTCTTGGTGATCTTTCTTATGGATAGGTCTTGTACCATACTCCAAAGTTTTCAGTTTCTTCTTGGGATGAAAAATTAGGCGGCTATATTTGCAGTACAAAGGATCTTCCTTTCTTTGTAAGTTTCTTCATGTTCTTGAGCTTTTTTTGTGGGAAACTAGACAGTTAGACCATTTAACTTTGCTTAAACCAAACAACACCTTGGTCCTAGCCCTCAGATGATTTGCTTTGGTTGTATATATTTTCTTACTGTACTCACTGATGATGAACTTTTGATCTTGTTATTTTGGCTAATGTTTCTAATGTTTTCAAATATTTTTAATAGGTGAACTCAAATGAGTGGCACTTGGATACTTCTATTGCTGCTGGTGGGCGATCGAAAATCTTGCAATTTGTGGTGTACATTCTTTTACTCAATCTCCTTCCCTTTTTCAAATGACTTTTTCATGTTTGTTTCTTGTAACAAAGGCTTAATCTCCAGTCATTAGTTTAAGGAGAAAAAAGGATTTTGTTTCATCCAAAGCTCGCTATATCAATTCTCTTTCCTTTTTGTTTCAGATATGTGCCATCTGCAAAGGAATGTCCCCTTCTTCTACAGCTTCCAAATGGAGAGATTTCTAAAACAAATGCCTTTATATCTCCAGTTAGTTATCACACATTTATTGGCTTCATACTCAATTGTTTATCAACCAATGGTTCTTACAAAATTATTGCCATACATTGTGATTTGTCTGTCATATCACAGATGTGGGGAGGTGTCATGGTGTGGAATCCTCAAAGCTGTTCAAGGGATTCAGACAGTGAGCTTCTTGTTAGGCATGTAATGTCTCCTGAGGTCAGATTTTTATCTATAAAATTATCCTAGAGCTTCTACATATGCAATTATTTTTCGTTGGCATGAAAATTGGCCTGGGTGTTCCACTTGAAACCAAAATGTTCCCAATGTTGACTCCTTTTTTATTCAATCTCATATGTCATGCCAAGTTCAGTATCTGCCCTGTTTGGCTGAAACATGCCTTCTCATTTAAATTTCATCACTGTGTTGTCAAGTTTGATAAATTGAAGTTTAAAATGATATCCAAAGTTCATTGAAGCATGACTCAAATACCAGCTAGTGGCTTTGAAACTTGTTTCATTTTGGTGGCTTATTTGTTTTATTGTTCATTTTACAATCACACAGATTCCCATTGGGTTTCTTATAAAACCTTATTCTAGGTTCCTGGCAATCTAGTCTACAGCTATCATCCAAGTTTCTCGTGGTATACATTCAGTCAGTACTTTTGCCCTGTTATGCTTACAAAGTCCCAAGGGATACTGTTGTCAAACCTGCTTTGTTTGCTAGTTGATTCGATCTCAACTTAGTGTATAAAGTTAAGAAGAGAAATAATATGCCTTTGCTGCTTATTTATTTCCAGTATTACAGAACAATCTGCAACTTTTTTTTGGGCTGGGGAATCAAAGTGATGTATGTAATTGAGTATTGTACGAAATCGTTTCTATTTGTTTCTCTAGCTGAAGTGACTAGAAACCCGTGTTCTATTATAGCAGATTGCTTCTATTTATGTATCTCAACTTTGATGCTTGCATCTTCCGAAACAGGACCTTCAGAAAATTTTTGAAGTTTTTGTGGGGCAATTCCGGCAACTTTTTGGTCTAAAATCTGGTGGTCTTCATGTGGGTGCAATGGGCATGTACAGTCTTTTAGCCAGTGAAAAAGGCTTCACAGAATGGTGAGAAAATGGTCAAGAATATAGGGATTCATAAATATGCTCTATTACCTGTACTTTTCATTTACTGCATATAAAAAACTATCTGTAAGTACTGCGGTAGAAGCTGAAAACAGCAATTTTCACCAGCTGGCTGTTAGTTATTGTGAAATTAATTAGTTTTGTTCTAGAATTCTTCACATCTCCTTTTGTTGCTCACGTGTTTTTCTTTTACTGAATTTTTAAGATTTCTATATCTATAGAATTTGTCTATATTAATTATAAAATTCTTAATGTCTTGGAGAACTCAAAGTAGTAGCTCAACATGAGCATATTTCTCATTGATCATAATTATTCTGCAGGGAATTGGATGTCTTGTCACGGCAACATGCGTGTTTTAATATTCACTCAAGCGCCACAACTCTGGGATCTCTTTCAAAATTGGTATGTTCAAGCATTAATTACCTCACCACCATGATTTGACTAGATTCTCTGCTAAGATTATGACAAAATATTTTGTGCAGGTTCAATCATTGCCTAGGATGATTATTATGGATGAGATAGGAAAGCAGGTTGGTTGTCAGATGAATGCTTGTTTCTGTTATTTGTTTTCCCATGAGCACCGCATCTTGAATTGCTAGTGGATTAATTTATGTATGCTCTGTGAGTTTAGAGGATAAGGAACCTGTTTGTTTTGCTTTCCGAAATGCATTCCAGATTTCGAAAGAGAATACATATTCAAAATTTCATTTCGTATCAATCAGTAATTTATGTTTTGAAAATTTTAATTTGTATTTTACTGTAAAAAATGAGAATTCAGAAGATTATCAACTGGGCTGCTTTTTGACAATATCATGACTTGTAAATCTCCTTGAGTATTTCTTTAAGCATTTATTTTCGAGTCCTAATAAAATGAGGATATAGTTAATATTTCCTATTTTTGAGCCAAGACTTGTTATGACCTTTTTTGGGATTTTATAAAATAATTTCCTTTTTCAAAGCCTTTTTAAAATTTTTAATTTTATCAAAGAATTATTTGGTATCTATATATCTGTTCTTTTTGTTTTTTTGGCCATAAATGGTCTCTGTAATTTTCAATCAAAGTCTCTTTTATGGAGAAGTTCATTTTTTTTAAAAACAAAATCAATTCCTATTCCTAGAAGGTCCTTCCCGATACAAACAGTGCATCTTAATTTCCAAATAAGCAGGAACGTGGGACCAACTCTGTTACTGTAACATGTAATCACGTTGTTCTTTCTCATGCTAAATTACAGAGTATATATTCTATGTTAGTCTTGGCCATTTCATTCCCAAGGCTTGTTAATCTTTGTATTCCAAATTTACCTAATGATTTTTTTCCTGGAATTTACAATTGTCATTGTTTATTATCCTTTGAATCTTGTCCTGCTTGAGTTGTCATTTGTCGTGATATTTTATCTCTTCGTACAGGTAAAATTTTCCCTTGAAGCAGCAAAATTAGCTCGAGTTAACGCCTCTCTTGGATTGTACGATGCTTCAGCTGGTATGTTCCTCTGCACTACTTTGTAGCTCCATTCTTGTTCCTTCAGATGAGGATTTCCTGTTAAAACTTTGAATCATCAAGGGGAGCCTAAATACGAGTTTAATCTTGTTGTCTCAGTGTCCTCAAGACAAGCAAGATCTTTGGCAGAGGATGCCTTCTTCCACCCATCAATCATGTCTGTCAGCTACTACTCGTTTGAGCACTGTTTTGCAGTGTACTCGGTATGTTTCTGAGAGCTATTTTTATTGTTCTTCATCCTATTTGAGTTTCCTATACTTACAAATTTCGGTAGAATACCACCGTCAAGTTTTTTAATCGCCCAGATTTATTCTTTCATGTGGTTTTGGTCCTTTTTGCCCAGCCATTCTTCTTGCCAGTTTCAATGAATGTCCTCCTTGCTGCATTAAGAGAATGGAGAAGATACAAGCAAGAAAAGGCAAAGTACTTGCTATGGAAGGCTAAAGAAAAGGTGGCATCTTAGTTCCTAGCCGTGGAAGTGGTTTTTCATGAACAAGGCCCCATCTGCTAGAGGAAAGGGTTCCAGATGACAAGGCAATTTAGTGACCAAGGGGGGCTGCACTTTGGGTATTTATCTTAAAGCTTGGTTGCTGCTTGTATCTAATCATTTGCTAATACCTAAAGGCCACGTCCTAGTTCCTTCCAAAGGTTTTAAACCCCATCACAAATGCCAAAAAATACCAAACACCCAAGGAAGAAAACTGTTCACAATACAAGCAATCATTGAATCCATTTGACCCAGTGAAGGCTTATTAGAGGCTTTCAATTTTCTATTTTCTGTGATAATGGTGGAATTGATTGTTTCCTGAGAATTTTCTTGGAGCTGCTGTGTTTTTTAGAGGCTTATTTAGTGAAGAAGCTCAAGTATTTTTTTTTATTTTATTTATTATAATTAGGTTATTAAATCATGTTTTTTTAGTTCAAATGTATTTCAAAAAACACTTTAAAATGCAAGACAAACACGCTATAGAGGCAACTAAATGGTGGCAGGCTCGTTCTTCTTTACAAATCTCGATGGAAAACCGGCTTTTATGGTAAGCACCTAGTAATTCATAGCACGGTTCAATGTAATTGCACAAAATTGATTCTCGCAAGGAAAAGTGTAATGTAAAATCGAAGACCTCTAAATAAATTTAGAAGGTTCTTTGATATTTTGTCGTAAAGTCAGGAACTTGGTCTCAAGCTAGGATGGTTCTTAATTTTTTTTTTAAAAAAAATATATTAAAATAATTGTTTTTTATATCATCATATAAATACAATTTGAAAACTCAAAAAAATAATAATTTAAATTAAAAAATAAAAAAATATTTTAAAAAAATGCTTTTGAAAGATGCTTTCGTTTGGTTTCAATTTAAATTTAAAATTTAAATAATATATCTCAATTGATATCTTCAAAAGAGGAGCGTTGATTAAATATTTTTGTTTGGTTCCTATTTAAAATTTAAATTTAAATAATATTTTAATTAACGAACGAATTTTCATACAATTCTTTGATGTATTGTCATCAAGAGAGGAACATACTCCCAAATAAAATTATACTTTTGTTCAATTATCTTGATTAATTAATAAATTTCCATGCTCCCAGGTGGGAAGAGGTTTAAATTTTAAGAGCTTGAAAAACAGAAACAGCCCAAATACATATGCAGAGCAGCAAAAAAGCTAAACGAAGCGCAAAGATTGCACCAATTTAAGGTTGCACCTACTATCTAATATCCATAAAATCCAAAGGAACCAGGACGAAAAGAGTTTCTACCTTTGTCGAGAGTTGGCCACTCATACTGGTTACACAATAATTAACCGGAAAAAGACACTGTAGCAATACTAGGGAAAACAGAGGGAAGATGTTACATCAAGGCCTGCACCAAACGGGGTGAACAAACCAATAATACATCGTCTCCTAAATCTCAGCCCCTTGATTCTAACGCTAAGAGTATTTTCTTCCTTGGGCCCTGAAACCACCAAAATGAACCAAACATCTGATCAGGAATCAAAAAGAGGACGCAGACCATCAGAGCATTTCGAATTGTAAACAACATACAGAAAGTCGTAGGGAGAGAAAAGCTAAGAAGGCAGTGGAGTGTATAAACAAGGCTTATCACATTATTGTGAAGTATCATTGTGCACGTGAAGCCTTCCAGTTTCTAGCATTCATGCAAGACAGGCATAACCAGAACACGCCTTTCTTTTAGAGATTAATTTGCAAATGGGAGGGGGGCGGGGACAAAAGGACACCAGACTGTTATATATCAAAGAAATATTAAATCCGTCCAATTTGTGAAGGGCAAAAAGGGGAGAAAAGTAAAATCATAATATTATGACAAGTGAATGCCTCATTCCAGAAGCAATTGCCTTCAAGTTGAGATAAAAAATGAGATTTCTATTTGTCAAATGAAGAGATGAAAGAAGATCACATAATAATAACAGTCATTCATAAAAACACAGCAGAGTCCTGGTCTAATAGCACAGCATATTATGCAAAAAAAAAAAGACATCATTCCAATAGTTGAAAACAGCACAAGTATTACTATTCTTGTTTGTTTGTTTGTTTGTGCACGTACGGTTGAAGGTGTTTGTGAGGAAGAAGGCAGGTGATTGAGAAGGCAGATTATGGTCAAAATCCTCTCATCCCAACAAATCTCTTCACTCAAAAGGATCCAAGGATTTTAGATCATTTTAAAGAAAACCCTTCCATCCCAACTTAGCAACTTTGATCCAGATTAAAAGTTTTTTTTTTTTTTATGCACCCAGCTACTATACTTGTTGAAAACACAATGCTTAAAATGATGACAGCAAGTTAGGATAAGTCTTAAAAAGAAGATGGAAACCGGACATTAGACAGTTGCCTGAGTTACTGATCTCTGAGATGATCTCTCTCTCTGAATCCTAATGATCAAGAACTACAGACTTTCAATAGAAAAAATCAGCCATGATTTAAGCATATCCTGGCCAAGAGATCAAGCTTGAGTTTACCATTGGTATCCCTAAAGCCTTCAAGTCTTCGTCATTCATGTGTACAAGAGCTGTCATATCCACCTGTATATATTGGAGCATGTTAATAATCAAGAGAAAACTCCTTAAGATGATATGCAAGTGAACATATTTTAAGTATATAAAAAAAAAATTGTACCTCCTCAGCTTGAAAAGTAATGAGATATTTCTCAAGACCCAATGACTGCAAAAAGCCATCCACAGATGAATCCGTCTGCAAAAAAGATTAAAGAGTTAGAAATAGCAAAACAGGTTTGCAGTAATGATTTTACAGGCAAACAGAGGTTTCTTAACTCAAATTGACATGTTATAACCCAACTTGGAATTTTAGGCGCTAACAGTATAGTAGAGCCATTCCAAAATGCTCTTCTTATGTGAGCGCCTTTTTTTTCTTTCAACTTAAAACTAATAGAAGGCTTTTGCCGTATTACCCTAAAGGATCAATAAACAACACTAAGCATCATGATTAACTGCCAATCAATGAACTGTTTGGAAATAAATACACATTGCAGAAAGCATAACACAATTAAGTGATCCTATAATGAAATGTCTACAAGAACTTCCTGGTATCTAGTTGTCATGGAATGCATACCTAAACATTTACTAATGCTGAAGTTTAGCACAAATTCAATTGCTTCAAGCAGTTCACGTTAGCTAAAATCATTAATTGTCACAGCAGTCTATAATTTTTCACCATAGCATCAACAGATCAAGATTTCAGTCAATTGACAAATCACAAAAAGGGAAAAAATTGAAGAAAAAAAAACTGCCTCTACCACAGTGCATCAAGGCACCTAAGCATAATCAAAACCTCTAACTAGACAGAGCAGAGTTCCTTCATTTGTTTTTGAAGTGATAAGTTGACTGATAAAACTAATAAACTCAAGGGTCAGCGCAAATGTTTTCCTTCTTATAGTCTTTTCCAAATTGACTGTGAGCTTAAAACCTGAGGTTCATAATTATTCAGACACGATATTACAAGCTCACAACTCTCCAAAACTTCATTCAAAATTGAGAAATTTCTTTGAAACAAGGTACAGCGAAACATGCTTATGACTGCATTACATAAACCCAACCTGAACAATAATTTCTAACTATCAATAAATCAGAAAATTCAGGCCTCAGCATTAATGTAAAACATCAAGAAAAAAAAAGCAGTGCAAACAGTTGATGAGAGAATAAGATAAGATTTATGCCTTCTGCTGATATCCTTTTCTAGAAACCACATTGGCAGTTTTTTTAATCTCTGGTTCAGGAGCTTCAACAGCAACACTTCTCCTGGCTGGTTTAGCAACAGCTATTTTTGGTTTAGGTGGATCAACATTTGCTGGCTGTGAATTCATTGTCCCTGATAGTTTTTCACGCAGATCCCGCACACCTGAACGGGGAGACGCTTGCTGGAAACTTTTCCTTTGGAGCTTTAACCGAAGATCTCGAGCATCAATTTTGTGATCTTCACAAGTCATTAAGAAAAAGTCATGAGAAAATATAGTTGATTTAGTTGCATCCAACAATAGCAGCAATTTTTAGGTCCAGTAATTCTGTCATAGTCAATCCATACTTGAAACACGTGGTCCACCATCATCATAGAGATCATGTTCCCATTTATCATCTTGCCTCTGCCTGCAAATAATGTGATATGAACTCAGTGATACTGTTTTGGATATTAGGACACTCGAGAACAATACGAAAACAACCGGGATAACAATTATATAAGAGCATCATTATGAAAGAGATTCATTCAATTTACAATGGATAGAAAAAGAAAATAGAG
Organism: Populus ilicifolia; assembly: GCA_015708895.1. Lineage (NCBI taxonomy): Eukaryota > Viridiplantae > Streptophyta > Magnoliopsida > Malpighiales > Salicaceae > Populus > Populus ilicifolia. The sequence goes on along the minus strand of SRLM01000811.1, from coordinate 44,290 downwards.
TCTAGTAACAAAAGACATGAACTCTCATAAGGCATAACCCATGCAACCAATGACTTGATTTGGAAGGAAAAAAAGAAAAACAAGAGTCTGAGGTTTGACAATGAAAAGTAACTATTAACTTCGAGTCATCAATCAAAAGTCATTTCACATAAATAACTTATGATAAAAAAGAGTTCAGAATGAAGTATGTTTGGCAACAAATGACTCAAAACAATTTTTTCGTTTAAATAGCTAATATAAGAATCAAGAAACTTAAAGTTAAAAACTTTAAACTTTTGACCCAATTTTACAACATTAATTAGATTTAAGTCCAAAATCATTTCTAACCAAACATGTTTATAACTTTTTTTTGAGTCAAAAGTTACAAAACAACTTGAATCATTTACTAAAAGCCATACCAAATGGAACCCAAATATAGAATGCAGATTATCACAACTCCTTTTGTTGCAGAGCCTATAATTGATATAACCAATTGCAGCTTTTAGCTTGACTGAAAAATCAGTTCACCCATACAGAGCCTATTATTGATATAACCGATTGCTCTACTCTGATAAACTATCTCAATCTCTCACATACAGCATGGAAAGTGAATCTACACGTCCAGAAACTCCCACACTTTTCCCAAAAAATTACGCAACTCCCAACACGCTTGTTCATATTTTAGGCATCAAAAGAACAGGCGTGTCTTCATCCACAAACACCCAATCTTCTCACACAGAGACATGTAGCCAAAATCAACAGTTAAAACAAGACGATCATATCACAGAGTGAGAATCGAACACCAAGCTCCCGGCTCTTTAATCGCTACATGTATGACCATAAACTAATAAAACTCTCTTTGAAGCAATTCCAGACATAATTCCCTAGAGAAGCGCCGATTCTCATTTTTATTTTACAATGTGGACGAAGCTAAACGCTTAGCTCAACTGTTTTTCTTCCAGTGCTAAAATACAGATTCTCACTGTAAATATTAACTTTTTTAACCCAAAAAAAACCTCCACAAACCTAAATTCTCCTTAAAAAATCAATAAAACCTAACATAAATTAAAATTCAAGTAAAGTGAAACAGTAGAGAAAGCGGAACAAAACCTTTTGCCAGTAATATGACGGAGGCGAGCGGAGTCGCCGATGGAATTGCCGTTAAGGCGATCCTTTATTGAAGTCTTCGCTGCAGCGTCTACGCGATCAGCATACATAGTTAAAACCCTAACCCTAATTTGGCGAATTGCAGAATTTTATAATGTGATTTTAAGCCCAAAGAGAGAGAAGCAAAGCCTGTCAAAGAGCAATCGCTTCTTTGTTATCGGGGACGGTGGGATTTAGAATTCTCGGAAAATAAATAAATAAATAAAAGGAACTGAGATTTATTGCTTAAAGTTTATTTAGATTACTTTTTGTGAGAAAATAAATAAACGTTACTGCTGAATGCTAATTAAAGACGTGGAAAGGGCAGGAGGGACTGTAATGGAAATTTATGCTTTGTGTTATTTTGTGTCGTACCCATTGTTTTTAAGACTTCATAACTTGATTTAGGAGTTGGATGACGGTAAGGTGGTTAGTGTATTTTTTTTTTTAATATTATTTGGACAGAAAAATTTTTTAAAAAAATTAATTATATCATAAGCAATCTAGGGTTTTTAACAAGTCAAGACTGGTCAATTTCCTCTGATATTTTACGCTTTCACTTATTATTTTTTTATATCATATTTATTATTTTAAAACTTAATTTAAAAATTAAATTATAATAAGATTCGTGTGTCATGAGTTTAAAAGAATTAATTTGATTATTTTAATTTTTTTAAATAATCTAAATAATATTAATTTAATATAAAAAATTAATATATTTAATTTAATTTTACTTGAATTGATTATATCATAAATAAATAAATCGATGTTTTTTAACATGTTAAAGTTGGGTCAGTGTCCTCAAATATATTATTTTTAATGTAAATCAATTTAGTTTAAAAATCATGTAAATTTTAAATAGACATATCAAAGTAATTTAGATTTTATAATTACACACATTACTTGATATGATGGTAGGAATTTGGTCATAAATATAGTTAAAAGATCCAATTTGGGGCTCAGTTTTAAACTTGAATGGTGATTTAGACTATTGAACTTAAATTGTAAATTTTAAAAAATTACTTGAGTTCTTTTAATAGATAAATAAAATTTATAATATCATCATTTTGGTTAAAAAGTTCCATAAAGGAGTAAAACTTAATTTAGGTAAGGATTTTATTACTTGTTTAGGAGTATGGTTGTGATTGTTTTTTTTTAATATTTTTCATGTTAAAATATATTAAAATAATATTTTTTATTTTAAAAAAATTATTTTTAAAATAACATATCAAAATAATTTAATATATTTAAAAAAATTAATAAAAAATAAAATTTTTTGAGAACCCAAACATTTCCTTAATCAGGGAGGAGTCTAACTATAACTATAGTTATAAAAACAAAAGGGGAATATGAAATACATATTTATAGCATGAATTATACACCCGAATTATTTTAAAGCCTTTAATACCAGTTTTAATACGGATTAATTAAGCCCGAATATCCCTTTTACTTTCATAGCAGATATACAATATACTCAATAGTACACAGGATAATTAAGAATAATACAGAACAAGAAAGAGAGGGGTGTTTTATCATCTTTTTAACAATACTCCCATTCATAGTCTAATATCTATAGATACTTATAAGTTTAAAGATCATAAAAAAATATAGAATTCAAATGAACTTTGACGTGGTAAATCAACAAAAAAAAAGTGAAGGAAGACAAATAGATCTTCACATATAATATATAATTTTATAACACTTTGTAGACGTGTTTTGTACAACTTTATATATTGAAACTACCTCGTTAAAAATATTAACAAGAAAAATAACTAAATAGAAATAAAAAATTCGGGTAAGAGAAAAAAAGCACAATGCATATTAACTTAAAATCAACTTTCTCTCGTGAATTTATCACTTTAAATCTCTAAGTTGTTATATTCCAATATTACATTATAATCTTTCAAACATCATTATTGGTAACATTTTAATGAACAAATCTATTACATTATTTTTCAAGTGAATTTGTTGAATATTGATATCGTTATATTTATCATCAAGGTCATGTATGAAAATTTTTTTATTAAGATAACTTTGAAAGATGTGGCTCAACTGGTCAGGTCTTGAATTTACTATCTAAAAGTCACCAACTCGAGTCTCATAAATTTTAGGATTATTGAAAACTTATATAGTTGTTAACTTTAACAGCTCGAGTCTCACAAACCTTAAAGCTATTGAAAGCTTATATGATTGTTAACTTGCTTTTCAGAGGTTACCAGCTCGAGTCTTATAAATCTTAAAACCATTAAAAGTTTACATGGTTGTTAACGTCAGGGTTCATAAGATTAATTGAGGTGCGTACAAGCTAATCTTGATATCCATATTAATCTAAAAAATAATAAATTAATCAGACGTGTTCAGTTGTATCTCTTCTTATATATCCTCTATTTAATTATGCTATATAATCAACATTATCTTTTATATAGTATGATTGAAGTTTTTATCCTGGAGGATAACCAAATATTCTTTAAATATATTAATTCATTAGTTTCCACGATATATATTTTTAACATAATCAAACTCATGTTTTAATATAATATATTTGAGATCGATGTTTACATGGATCAAGTAAATTTTCAGCATCAACATACTAAATTAATTCATGATATATGAAGAACTACATCTTTTAAAAAAATTTATAAAAAATATTATATTAGGTTGTAGGATGCAAATAAATATAAAAAAAGTTTAGCAGCTAAAATAAAAATACATAAAAATATAAATTATTCAAAGTTGAAAAATACTATGGTAGATGAACATAGTTTTCTAAATCTCTTACTTTATTAGATAATATTTATTTATTTGTGCTAATATTAGTGAAATTACTATTTTATTCTTAGAAAAAACATCTAATATCATGGATATTTAAGTCTACACATTTTACGTTTCTCTTCTTGATGTTCATGTTGACTTAAGAAACTACTCTTTCATTTAATACAGAAACTACGCACAGTTACATTTCTATATATCATAAATGGTGAGGAAATTAATGAAGCTTCAATATTTAAGCGAGCACAAATTGAAGAAGGGAAGGCAAGGTGAGAAAACTCAACGAAAAACATGGAGGGGGTGAAGTTGGTGGAGAAAGTTGTGATTGTACCAGAGATGCCCACAAATCGAAGGCGAATTTTCTTGTCAAACTTAGACTTGCCTCTTGTTGCATATCAAGAATCCGTTTCTTTTTATGATCCTCCAGAGAACAAAATCAGCTTCTCTGAATCTTACAATACCCTATACCGTGCACTCCGTTCTTTGCTAGTGCCTTACGAATTTTTTGCTGGACGGCTTGTGCCAGCTTTGGAAGATAACAGTAGGTTGGAGATTGACTGTAATGGTGCTGGTATTGTTGTTGCTGCAGCTAGAACTGACACCAGATTGAGCGAACTTGGTGGGCTTTTTGCACCCAAACCAGATTTCAAACAGCTGGTAGCTTTCTTGCGTGAAGAGGGAGAGGATGAAATGGAGTTCAAAGACAAGCCCCTTCTTTATATACAGGTTCAACTCCTACCATTACTTGTTAGCTTTTGTTTTTCCTCCCCCTTTTCCATCTTAAACGTCTTACAAAATTGATTTCCAGGAGACATTTTGTTCTGATTTAAAAGCTCGATCTTCTGTTTTGATAGTTGACACAGTTCGGATGTGGAAGTTTAGCACTTGCCTCCCGGTACAATCACTGTGTCTTGGACGGGGCTGCTGCCAGGGATTTTGAGAAAAACTTGGCTGCATTCACTCGAGGTGATGATTTGGTCATAGTTCCAAATCCTGATCGAACAATCTTCAAAGCTAGGAACCCACCAAGAATTAGTCACCCACACCATGAGTACTCCAAACCCAGTGAAACTAGAGACAACTTTTTCTCTGTTGGAGGCAAAAGGTGCACTAATGGCATGCACTTTTGTACTCCACATAATACGACCCATTTGATCCATATCCCCCCTCAACGCATCGCCAGCCTAAAAATGGCAGCCCTCAAGGATGGGAAATTGAAAAGGTGCACCACTTTTCACGCCATAGCTGCAAAGGTATGGAAGGCAAGGAGCATTGCAACAAAGATTCATGATGACGTATGTAGCACAATGTTGTTTCCAGTTGACGTGAGAAGAATTGTGGAGCCACCAGTTCAAATTGGATTTGCTGGGAATGCTTTGGTTCCCGGATGTGCACGAGCAAGTGTGAGAGAACTCAAGGACAAAGAGGATTCTTACATTGTAAGGAAAGTGCAAGAAGGGATAGAGAGATTCGATGATGAGTATGTGAGGTCTGGAATAGACTGGTTAGAGGTTCACAGAGGAATGCCTTGCAATGAGAATAGCTTCTCATTAGTGGCATGGTTTAGGCTGGGGCTAGAGGAAGATGTATTTTCTTGGGGGAAACTTAAATATGCTACTCCAGTTGTGTTGAAACCTGGTTTGGTCTTCCTGTTGCCTGGACTAGAAGGCGATGGAGGCCTTAATATTTGCCTGGACCTGCCTGATGATCAAGTGGACGAGTTCCACAGATTATTGATGGAATAATTACGAAATGCATACGTTACTTGGCTAGCAATTTCAAGTTGTAGCTACGCTTGCAGTAGCTTAATTTGTGGTATATCAATAAAAATGATTAGAAGGAGAGCTGCGCTGCATTAGACTGTAAGATTAGCACACACACACACACACTCCAATGTCTTGTATATTTTCTTCTCGTTTCGATTATCTCCAAGTTTACAACTTGATTAAGAATCGAGGAAGTAAACTGATATAACACCGATTATGATATCTTACGCACGGGAGAGAAGTCCAAAGAAAGGATTCGACATTGCAGACTTTATCTCCAGTCCCGCTGAGTTTAGAACAGCCAAGTCAACCTTATCACGAGGAAGAAACAAGAATTCGTCCTCTTCGATTCTTTCAAACCCACATAGTTCAAGAAACTCAATGCCTCCTCTCAATCTTCCAACCCTACTCTGCCACCATATGAGGGGAAAATTATTAGAAAAATATCAGCAAGGGTTACTCATCATGTTATAAAACTTGATCCAGCTTAACAAGCCAAACCGGTAACCCGTCAACCCAGAACTTGTCTCAGGCAGGATTTTATTCCCAACCAGATTTGTTTTTACCAAAACATCATAGTTACTGATAGAAAAATAGAGCACTTCATCACACAGTAGTGTTTAGAGACCAACATGCAAGTTCAATCATCTACTCTAGAAAGAAAATTTGGATATATTTGAGCTTTCTTTAATGTGAATCTGAAGCTAAAAACATGAAACGCATAGGAAGACTACCGAGAGGTACAATGTGAAGTTTTCACAACTTTTGAATGCCTTCACAATCAGTACTCAATGTGAATATGACATGGGATGCAAAGTTCTTGGTCATGAGCAAGAGGAAGTGCTCAAACTGTGTTTGATGCTGTTAGCCGATGGATTATTCAGTATGCCCGGACTTGCGGTGACAATCCATCCCAATGGTTCAGCCCAAATTAATGAAAAAATTAAATTCTTCTGGAGGATATAAATGGTCTCAACATCATCAATCAATTAAGTGTCTGACCTGGAATGATGGATTACCCATGCGAATTTTCCTGAATTTTTCCATGTCAGGATTCTGTGCAACATTCCCAACATATACAAGAAGAGTTTGAAAGGCCCTTTTGACTCTGGCATCGTCATCCTACACCAAGAAAAAAGAAGTTCAGTCCTGTGAACCAAACACAAAGACCTTGATTAAAATCAAGGATTGGCATCTCTTTTGCCTTTCTACCATATATGTATACGTTAAAGAACAGAAGTCATTTACCTTGTAACTGCGCTTGAGAGACCGTAAACATTCTCTTAACTTCTCTACTTTTGAGACAGAGGCAACGCTGACATAGTTCTGCAATTTAAATGTTATCACGAGGACACTATATATGTACCAGATTTTCTTTTAAAACAAAGGTACAGCGGGACATGTCCGCTCTGTCTCCGTTATCCTTGTGCCTTCTATCTCAAGATAGTAATCAAATGCCAGCTAAAGATCTTAACACCACACCTTTTTATCATCTGTGGAAGGTCTAGAAAGTTTTGTAGCTGTGTGGCTTACTGATGGCAATCCAAGCATCCGCCTTCGTTCGTTCTGTGAAGAAAAGCAGAAAGCTTTCAAGGCCCAATAACAAGAAAATGTTCACGAGTCAGAAGAACGGCTTAATTCTGGACTGAATCTATACAATGACGATCAAAATGAATCATAAGATAGAGGATGCAACATTCTTCATGACAGTTTACAATACTAATCCAAAGGGATGACTTCTTAAATCAATGCTAATAAACCTGGAATTCTCTTAACTATCCAGGGATCATCACTTGCTTTCTCACATAGCAGACGACCTTAATTACCAGGTGTCCTTATTCTGCTTCTAATTACGATATACCTATAATTTTATGTCTTTCTTTCCTTTCCTTTTTCCTTCCTCCTTTTCAAAGTCTGGCAAGGACAATACCGTTATGAGACAAGGATAGCTAGGACAGGGGACAGGGGACAGGGGACATGCCCAACTGTCTTTTTTTGTTTTGAAATGACAGAAACCACTTCAAAACTGTTCCATCCTTCTAACCAAGACTTCTGTTCCTTTTATATCCGTCTCTTCTATCCCACGACACTAACCAAAAACAATATGATAGCAACTGATCATGCATAACCTTGTCTCATACACATTGAGTAACAGAAATATTTCTTCGATGTGGCAACGGAAACCTTATCAGCTTCAAGCTTCTGACGAACTTTCTCCCTTGCTCTTCTCTCTTCCTCTTTCTCTGCTTTCCTCGAGGCTAAATAACTGATAGAAACAAATGCATTCAAAGGTTCAGACGCAGTACAACAGAGAAGGGACAAACTAACATACACTGCAATTCACAAAGCAGCCACAGGTTAAGAACACACCGTTTTCTTTGATTATCCTCAGCAATTCGCTTTGCCTCAAGGATTTCCTTACCAGCTCGAATCCGTTCCTGTAACACATTTAGCAGCTAGAATATTTCGCAAATGATAAGGCCCCATAGAAATCTAAAATCTATATAGCGAATCACACCATGTGGAGCACACATGAACTCACAGATCAACAGGGAAAAGAAACACGAAGAGAAACAGCTTTGCTGCAAAGAGCAAAGCAATTAATATTTACTGCAAGGATGATGGACATATAGTTGAAGCAAGATCCTGGTAACAAGCAAGATAAATGCACGGTACCTTCTCCCTTTCTCGTTCCAATCTCTTTTGTTCATCTTCCTTCTCCTTCCGAGCTTGATTCCTGAATTCATAATATTTTTTTAAATGAAATTAAAAAAAAAAAACAAAACAAAATGAAATTCAGATATCATATTAAACTATTTGTACATGTTCGCTGAATGTAAGGTAATTTTTATATACTTGAACATTCCTGGTGTCTGAACATTTTACTAAACAAAAAATCTCTTATTATTATACAATAAATCATACTTTGGTTTTCAAAATTCCACTCATTGAATTGGAATCCCTTCATATTCTTTAAGGAATATCATCGTTATGTTTATTAAATCTAAATTACGGAATTTAAACTGAATGGTCATGATTGGTATACATGATAAATATAACAATAAATGTTTAATTAAAACAAATATAACAATAAATTAACTTATAATTTTATTTCTCTCACTTAATCCAAATCATTAAATTCAAAATCAATAATAAGATTTGAAATACAATCAACCATATTCTTTTAGTAATAAGATAGGATTTATGACATGAAAAAAATAAAGAAAATTATTATATATTAGTATATATGGTAAATCATTAAACAAACCTTAATTCTTGTGCTTTTATTTGCATTTCCTCCGTAGTTTGAGTTGGCTGAGGAGAGTCGATATCAATGTTCACTACTATCTGGAAGCAAATTCTAGACACTAAATATGAAAGAAAGAAGAACCGATCACCAAGATTTGAAAAGAAAAGAAAAGAAAGAATCATGCCAGGGGCATTGGATCGATGCTTGGTTCATTCTCGTGATCAACGATCCAATTTATGGCAGCTTCAATGTCAGTATTGCCTGAAGAAGAAATATTTTCAACTTCATATACAAACGTAGCTCTAAGCACACATCGAAATGCCAACAGTTTATTCAAAAAAGATCACCAGAATAATGAAGTGCTTTCGCAGCTTGGATCCGTGGGAAACCCATGTCTTCAAGTTCCTTAAGCAATCGCTTGTTTGCTTCCACGACATTCAATTCTGCATGAGAGATGAGACAGAAGAATATACGTGTAACTCAAGAACACGCTAGCTACTTGTAGAGAATTATATTCGATTATTATGATCAAGTGTGGCAAGAATTAGCATATAATATTATAGGAGATATATTCAGCATCCTAGCTAGAAAGGATGGCTCCAAGTCACTCGGATGATCAAGATGTTTTGGAAGCTCTGAAACATGAAAGAGTGATAGATTTGTATAAAGAGAAGAAAAATCTTAATCATTATGAATCATGGTGCATCGTACCCTGTGGAGAGTCCATTGAATTAAGGAGGTGCCTTTAATAGATTGATCAATAAGTAGGTGATGTTGTAGAAAGAGAATTAGAGAGGTAGAGCTAGCCAAGCGTTGTAAATTAATGGCTCGTAGCTAGCTGGTTTCGTTTAGAACTTAGACGTACGTCAGAGAAGCCTTGCAACCCCCGCATTGTAAAGAGATCGATTAGATAGCTTTTTTGGATTCCAATCATGGAAAGAAAAGCAAAACACTAGCACGTTCTCTCTTCCTCTTCCTACCCTTTTCCTCGACTTCCCTGTCAAGGAAAGAACCCTAATTTTGACCGGCAAACCTTTCCGCCGCTTTATTGAATGAATGTCTCGCTCTTTTCTCCGAAAATTATTTTTAATATTAATATATTAAAATAATTTAAAAGTATTAAATATGTATTCTGTCATTCTTCCTAGCCAATAAACAACCTCTTTTTAATTATCTCAAGCCAACATTTCCATCAAAGGTTATTTTTAAGTACGGCACGTTCACCCTTTTCACCAACAACTTGATTTCGCACCAGATTTTTTAGTCTCTCACCCTAATGTGATACTCAAACACTAACTTATTCAACAATGACAAGACTAATATGTTAACCGATTACTTAACTTTTTTAAAAGGTAGATATTTCTCTTCATTTTTGTTCATTTCACTGTTAAACTTATATGACCCCTGATATTTATAAATACTATAGATCACCAGATAAGAAGAGAGGCCAGGACATGATTGCTCAAGCTAAAATATATGTTACTTTCCTGCTGCACACTCTCTGTCTTCACACACATTCTAATCCTTTTACATTTGCTAATTGAAATATTAAATATCAGAGAGCTCTTTATCCTAACGTGAAACTTGTTTTATGGGGAAACTCATGAATTGTGATCTAGTCACTTCTCTAATCCACAATCATAAATGTGGAAAGCATAATCTTGTTTGAGATTTTTCACAACTTCATCAAGTTATATCCAACATTTAACATTTAAGGATAAAATAAGGATTTGTACAACTAGAAAAATGTAACATTGTTTTTAAGAATTTTAGTTAGAGAGTTACTTACACAATTACACAACTAGAAAATACCATAATTTTCTTAAAACATCTTTACAATAAGGTTATTGCTCATTTTTAATTGCAGAAAATATTCAATACAAGTTCACTTCTAGATTCATTTTTCTACCTTGATTTCATGATTAAGTTTTTTCTAATCAATTATAGATGAGATTAATAGAAAATCAAAAGAAATATTTAATCCCTTATTTAAATTTGATATTCAACTATATATATTAAACTCGGTCCAAAATTTAAGTAGTGGATTTGTTAAGTCAATCTAGATTAATCTAAAATGATATTATTTTGAATAAAAAATTTTAAAAAAAAATTATGATGACATTAATATATCTATCATAAATTTAATTAGGTTAACCAATTATATTGTTTTTCTATTAAAAAAAACATTAAGTGTACAGGCTTGACATTGCAAGACAAAGATATCTCAGCTCTTTTTTTAAGCTAGATATGCATCCCAAATCTCTAGGGTCTACCCTCTTTTTATATCATTCTTTTTTTTTTTGGAATAAAACTCATTATGAATAAAAATAATTAAAGCATTGTCTAATTTTGCCATAGTTTTCATATAAGATTATATTTTTTTTAGAGGTAGTTATTTTATGAATTATTATATATGAATATGCAAACTTTATAAAAAAATGTACTAATGAATATTAATTAAAATATAATATTTATTTTCTCATATATTGCAAATGTTTTATATATATGGTTTTTATAGATTAATTATTCTCTCTCACTTTTTTATCATCTATAAATTATTCGGTCTTGATTTTTTAAATTGAACTTTGCTTTTCATGATGAATTTTTAATTACAAAAAAATAAAAAATATATTTTCATCAAAATAAAAATAAAATAAAATAAACAAGAATTTTGATTGAAATAGAAATTTCATCAAAATAATTTTCCCCTGTTAATAATGATTGAGATTCTTATTAATATTTAAATACCATATTGTTTTAATAAAAACATGCTGCTAATAAAAAATATCCGGTTTTATAAAAACTTAAATAAATTAATAAAAAAAATGTAATAAAATATATTTTTTATAATTTAAATTGTTTTTTATTACAATAAAATTAATTTTAAAAACTACCTCGCAACATTACACATACAAAAAAAAAACATTAGTATTTATCAAACATAATCTAAGTAACATTTAGTTAGCAATTTTTTTTTAATAAAATTTATCTTGTTACAATTATTATTTTTAGTCTAAAATAACCTTTGTTTCATTAAAATAAACTCAATCGATACGTGTTAACCTGCAATTGGCAAACGAATCCTTAAATAGGGTTATAGATCAGACCGGATCTTATGTAACTGTGGGGAGACCGACACCCAACGCAGGGTCCCTCTAGAAACAACTTTCAGACACTTCCAGAAAGAAATCGTTAGAAAAAAAGAAGCTGCCCGCTCAGACAGAATTGAGGTGTTGGCGAGAGAAGCATTGATGCTCAACCAAGAAGATTGATTCTATTGAGAAACAGACTAATCAGCAAGAAACTAATGTCATCATCAGGAAGCAGCAACAAACCAAGAACGGTGAAGTTACGGTGCCCTTCTGTGTCCAACATAGTGTCCTTCTTTGCATGGGACGAGCAAAGACTCGACTTGGGATCTATAGCTAGGACTTTTGGTTTAGACCCATCAACGTTGAAGCTGAATGGTTACTTTATAAGTAGAGGGGCTGATCTTATCTCCTCCTCTGTTACATGGCGATCGCTTCTTAGTTTTTTCTCTGCAAAGGGTTTGTCTACTGGTAAAGATGATAAGGAAGCTCTTATTGTAGATGGCAAGCTCTCCAAAGTTGGGACTAAGCGTAAGCTCTTTGCAATGATTATTTATTTGCTTAAAATATATTTTCAAGAACTGTGAGTAGTGAATTGCATGTCTACTCTGATTGTAAGAAAACACTGAGTCTGTTATGAGTAAGATTGTTTCTCATTTTTATTAGTTGCTGCTGAGCAATTCTGGGGAGAAGAAAAATTGAAACTTGATTGGTACTTTTTTTCTATCAGGAGAAATTGGTTTCTTGTTAAACTATATTTTTTTAGAGGGCAAGGTATCCTCGTACCAGCTTATGCGTCAATGGAGATTAAATTCCTTCTTTGAACAATCTTAATGGGGCTTCTCCCGTATCGAATTGATATTGGCCTGTGCATTCAGAAAAGTCTGTAGTTTACACATTGACGTAGTATTGTTCATTGGTTCTGAGCTTTTGGGATTGCCTGGATGAGCAAAAATAAGGTTAAGGAATCGGTGGCTATGCAGCATCTGTATGCGTTCTAAATTTTTGTTATTATTGGATGTTTTTGATAATCAAAAGTGGTATCTCAAATTTGTATTTCATGATTAAACTTGTGTGTTTTGACTATAACATTGTACTAAATGCATATTTGGTTGGAATTGTTTGTTCTCAGGGGCATATGACCCCCAAAGCGCTTCAAGTAGGAGTAACTACAGAGCTGAAGTTGAGGGCATTGGTGTGAGTAATACCAGACAACAGCGTCAAGATATCGACTCGCTCATGAATAAAAGGATGAACGAAAGCAACTCGGGTAAGCAAAACATCTGGCCTTTGTGCACGGTGATGATTTTTATTGAAAGATTTGGAAGTGCCTATTTGAAGATTGCCTCTATTTTGCCGAATCCCTGATAATGGAATATTATCAATTTGATTTAGAAAACAAGAACCTGAAAGGAGTAGCTGTGGCACTAACATTATTAAAAATTTCTGTCTTCAGGATGTGATGAAAGTTATCAGATGCCCAAATGGAATGGCCATGGCTTCAAGAGGAAGCGGTCGATAGAACATCATGTCAACTTGATCAAGAAGTTGAAAATAAATGGAGCCAACTCAGGTACATGTCCAGACTTCAGAGATGATATCCTGTCAGTTTCATCCTGCACCCTGGATTTGTGAGGCTTTTATGAACATCTGAAATGATCATCTCAACACTAGCGCTGTTGTTATCGCCCTTTCTTAATCCAGCTTTTTAGTCTTTCAAACTTCAAATACAGTCAGCCATTAAATGCAGTTGCATGAGTGGCAATTTGAAACGGATGAGAGAGGGTGATCTGATTCTGGCTTCTCCTTGCAAGAGAACAAGATGAGACTTTCATGTTCTGTTTCTTCTTCTTCTGGTGGCAATTTTCACTAGAATGTGTGTGTGTGTGTGTGTGTTTGATCAGTCTTTTCATTTCTGACACTGGCTGCACTCCACTCTGAAACTTTTGAAAACCTCCTGACGTTAGTTTTTAAAATCATTAACTTGGAAGAGGTACATATGAAACTTTCAACGCAGGATGAAAGTATCAATCATGAGTGGTAATGATGCATATGGAGATGATCTGCCCACCAACATGATATAAAACAGATTGCAAAAATACCATTTAATATAGAACCTAAAAAATGTATGACAAATAGGACAATGATACAAAACTGGCTACAACATGTGATTTAATGGTAGAAGAGATCATTCTACACATTCCTAAGCATGTTTCTTTTCGCATCTATTACACATTGGAGATCTCGAACTTAGTATTGCCAAACAACGGCGAATGCAGTCACTAACAAGACTTTTAAGTACTGACTTGGAAATTCATCAATGGTGATGAATCTGAAAGCTTGGCAGAGAATCTGGACAGCAGTTCAGACGGGAAACAGATTTTACAGCAGCTGCAAATGGACAAACGAAAAACCAAGATCAGGAGTCGAGTAAATGAGCAAGTCAAACCAATGGGAAAATGTTAAAGAATGAAAGATGGTGTCACTTTCTAGGTCTTGAAAAATGATTAGCTCAAGACAGTGAAATGTTTCGGATGCTACAAGCATGTTTTAACGTGTGGATATCATCGCATAATTGACATCCGATCCAGAAATTTACAATTCTTGCTGATTCACCGACATTTAGATTGTAAGAATCGAATCAATTCACGAGAGAGAGCCATTCGTAGACCATATCTATGGACCATAGTCCAGTGAACATACAACGAAGACGATCCAAGATAAGGTTACCTTAACTGTTAAGAAACCTTTCCTTCTCTCCTATTCATCCTCATAGCGCGCTGAGCAGCGACCCAAAATACAGTGCAAACACCGTGCAAGTGATTGTGATGATATTGTCGGCATGCTAAAATCAGGGGTTGTAAGAGGCACAGGCAATGCTTTAGTGTAAGAGAAAGCATGATTCCTTTCCTGCATCACAGATCCATAATCAATAGATTGGATTGTCATCAAGCACATTGACAAATGAGAATTTAGAGATCATATCACCTGAAGCTTAGACAGCAAGGGTGGCTTCCTCACAGAGACATTGCTAGGGAAAAACATGGTTGCGTGGAAGTTGGGAAAGCTTATTGCAGCTGAAGGAATATTAGGTCCTTGATTAGCATCTGGAGGGTATTCAGATATGTGCAAAAAAACCCTGTTGACATATCATACAGCAGATGAGAAACACATTTTGGCTGTATAAGAAACATTATGTCCTGTACCTGTGCATGTTGTTATTACTGACAGTATGTTCTTCCATTCCACTAGACTTTTAGTATCTTTCTCTGTGCTTTAAATGGCAACTTGCAGGTTAACTAAGAAACGATATCCAAGCAAGGCATTGACAACATTTCAAGCTAATTATGCAAAAGCTGAGAGTAACATTGCAGACGGGAAATTATGTTTCTACAGGTTGGTTTCTGAGGATGTTATAACATTTTATTACACCTGAATTCATTCACTAATTCACTCTAATGTCCCAACTCAAACTTGAAAGCATCGAAGTGCTAAGCCTACGTACCTTATCGAACTCTAATGCAAAGCTGCTGATTACACACAAGAAGGAAGCTTCAGAACCTCTCCATCATACCAGGAGATATCATGTCTTTGGAAGGCAAAACATGTATCTTTTCCACAAAAGCTGGAGAGAATGATAATCAACCCTACTAATTTCATCATTTGAGTACCGTATAGGGATTTACTGACAAGTCAAAGCTGGCTTCACCGCCAAACCCTCCTGAGGTCAACACAGTCAGCTCCATAATTTTCCTTTTTCTTCAGTTCAGCTACCAGACCCCTCTCAACCTGAAGATAAACATTACTAGACCTAGCTAGAACACATATTCCACCGACTGTCCTCCCAAAAATTGAACTCGAAGACCAGCTTGGTTAATGAAGTTATGATTGGCGAGTTTGGGTCACTGATGCATGAGGATTTTTAGAAAAAAAGTATTTAGTTTAGGAATTTTTTTTTCTGTTTAGTTTAGTAGTTGAAATATTATGTGCTAGACAACAAGACAAAATCTAGGAAGAAATTTGGACGTATTAAACACATAATTTAACAAAAACAATTATAATTTAATATTCAATTATTCAATGAGGCTCAAATTTTATCAAATGATTCTAGCTAATAAAGTGTGAAAGACTTTCAAATTAGGCCTAAAAGATGTTACAATTATTTTTTTCTTAGTTATTTTTAGATTTTATTTATTTTTCTACCCAGCTTCATATTCTTTTAATAAGGTCAATTTTGTCCTTTATGTAAATAATTGTTGTTTTATTTTTTCATGAGATTATTGAACCACGTACTTTTTCAAAAGACTATAAATTTAGAGCTTGAGACTATATCTTGTGTGATACCAATTATCATAGGTTTATTTTCTTATCAAAATTTTCAACTCCTATGCAATAGTTTTGTCTCGTTAGATTCAGTCTTATTTTTATTAATTCATTAATATTTGTGTACAACTAGTTTGTTCCACAAATTCAAGAGGCTTCCTACATCTTATCAATGTTGTAAACAAGCAGGGTACACAAATAAATATGAACAATAGAATGCATAAATTCAAACGCGATAGATTATAGAAAAACTCTTAATCTTTTATCAACTCTTAATAAAAAACAATATACAATGTTCATCTTATGTGCTATGCCTATTTTAATACCAATTGTCACGTGCGTGGATTTTTCTTGTCAGCATTTTACAGCTTCCAATGACAACCCAACTCCCTCCGAGACCTCGTTTTTTCTCTATCAATTCACTTATATTTACCTAACAACTAAATATTTCTCCTTACCAAAAGATTTCCCAACACTTTCCCTTGTTACAAAGCAAGTAGAACACACAAATAAAATAAAATAAAATATAACATGTACAAATATATACACAAGTCAATTTATGTGTGCGCTTAGCATGATTTTGCGAAAAACAATCATAATTTTATATTCAACCATTAAATTGAGTTTAAATTTTATCGAATGATTCTAGTCGTAAAATCTGAAAGAATTTCGAATTAGGCCTGTAAGATGTTATAATTATTTTCCTTTTTAATTTTATATTTTAGTTATTTTTTCACTTAGCTTTGGATTCTTTTGATTAGATTAGTTTTAATCTCTATATAAATAATTGTTGTGTTATTTCTTTATGAGATTATTTAACCACTTACTTTTTCAAAATACTATAACTTCTTTATAGCTTGAGAATTCTATTTTTTTATTCACATTATACTGCTTCATATAACATCACAATAAAAAAAAATTAATTTATATATATAATGAATCACACAGAGTATCTCCCATGAAATTGATAATTGAAATTATACAATGTATGAGAGAACTTCAATTGCAGTCTCCTTACATACTCAGGATTTAAATCTCTTTATTTATTTTTGTATTTTTTTTTTTTTGCAGCTTATACATAAATATGAC
Source organism: Populus ilicifolia (assembly GCA_015708895.1). Classification (NCBI taxonomy): domain Eukaryota; kingdom Viridiplantae; phylum Streptophyta; class Magnoliopsida; order Malpighiales; family Salicaceae; genus Populus; species Populus ilicifolia. The sequence continues at coordinate 26,879 of SRLM01000811.1, read as the reverse complement.
GAATTAATCGTCACCAAACGTTGTGCTCTTACTGAGGGCACTCTGGGGGAGGTGTAGGGTACCTGGGCCTATCAGAACAATAGTCATAAGTCAAATACTTCTTCCTGACATTCTCATATGCCCTCTGATGGGCAGAGTCCAGTGTCCAGTACTTTTGGGTATTCCACCAGTAGCTGGTCGCATAACATGGCTGGACGTTTGGTTCTTGATGATCTGAGCAGCCATTAATGTCAAATCCTTGGAAATGAGCTTGAAATGGTGCATGGCTCCAATTCGTCTTTGTCTGGCCTCCGTCTGTCGCCCAGCTATCTCCATTCCACAAGCTTGCCTCTATTTGCATTGGCTGTGAAGGGTAGCTGACTCCAATATTCGTGTGGTTCTTGAACACTCTTATGGGAGTATCATCCACGTAAAATCTGACATATGCACAGATATCAGTAAGACACATCGCTATATATTTGGAACCGGATCGAGATGTTAATCTTCCGGATTAGAAACTAATCAAGAGATCCCAGTACTCTTACACAATCTGGTATTGGTTCCACAAGATTTTGTAAGAGTGGAAGTCAGCAGCTGGGTCGAACCAAAGATACATCCTTTGCTCTCTATTCCCTTGACCATTTGCAAACACGTTTGTCTGTAGTGTTATTGGCTTCCCTTCCCTGTTGCCCAAGAACTCAAAGTCGAGCTCATCGTGATTATTACTGTGTGAAATTAGCTGACAGTGAAATCAGAAAGACCATTAATTATAGATTATTAAATTGTACATCCTTGATATGATCATCATTATTGTAATGAAGGGTATATGATAAGAAAATTGATAAAATTATTGAGTGTATGTACTGACATAGAATGCCGTGACAACTCCTGCAGAATCCTTTCCTGGTAGCTTTATCCTCATGTCAATGAATCCTGAACCAAAGCTTAGCTTGGAACCAAATCCAGCACCTATATATGCATCCCCTCAACAAATCAAATTAAATACATGATAAAATTATTCGTATATAAATTGTTAGATAAAAATGAAATTATGCAAGTTAGTAATTTTTGTAACAATTTGTATAAATTCATTATATTATATATGTATTGAACGGAAGGAAATAACTATAAGTATTCAGTTCGGATTTAAGCCTCTTATTTTGATGAATTGTTTCCATGTTCATGCAAGGATAGCCATGAATCTGACGCCTCCATAAAGTATCAAGCAAAGTCGCTCCTTTACATATTCCTCATTTATGAAAACGAGATGAAGTTTTGTGTGTGTGTGTGTGTGTGTGTGTGAAATAATTAAGCCTTAAAATAAGAGGAAAATAATCATATTAGAAAAAAATAATTCTCAGCTAGGTAAAGCTTGTATATATATGTGGAAACACGAGTCAAGAAATGACATGGTTTAGTATTTTGATGATAAATATTTTATAGCTAGTATAGCTTTCAAGGAGGAGGAGAAAGGAGACCGGAAGAATGATCTAACGAGAGCTGAATCTGTCTTCCTTCATCAAGGGATTTGACATGATCATATCCCCAAGTGATATCGTAATTCTGATCAAAGCTAGCATCACCTCCATTTCTGCTTGCAAGCACCCCTCCCATGAGGAGAAACGCAAGGAAACAACGGAGACAAAAATCCATTGTAGCAAGAATTCTGCAATTCGTTGTTAGCTAGCAAGCCCTTGTATATGTTTGCTCAAGCTTGTGTTGATGAGTCCATATTTATACACACACGTATGAGAAATATGGCTTCGCTCAGCTGTCTACAAGAGCTATGAAAAAAGCGAAAAGCTGTGTCTGAGAGTTATCATTTCTCGACTTCTCCACACGCTAGTGACTTGTTCATGCACACAACCCATCATTGTAGCTAGCACTTTCTTATTTGGAAGCAACTTAAAGCAAGATGACTGCCATTTAAAGCTCATTGTTCTATCAGTTAATTAAATGTGGAAAAGACTGGCCGATTATCACAAAAGTCTGGTCTCTTTTTGCTTAAATTTGCTTATAAGTAATCTATTTTGTTTGGATAGTTTCCCATAATAGAAAATATAGATAGATAAAACATGTTTGATTGAAAACATAAATAAAACAAATATGTTTTTTATTTATTTTGAAACACCAACTAAATGCTATCTATATATCGTTAAAGTCTAAATTTAATATCTTTATTTATATCTTTAAATTGCATGTGTATAATTAAGTATTGATAATAGCACTTGAGGTATAATCTAGTGATTTTAATGAGAAATTTTTTATTTGAGTATCTAGATTCGATTCTTTTTGTAGATTCGATTCTTTTTGTATATGTATGTCAGTTTTGTGATATTTTATTTGTCTGTTAAACTTGTAGGATATTAATCATGATGTGCGTAAACTAACCTATATATCACAGATTATAAAAAAAAATATTAATAATATTGTTGTCCTATTATATATCTACAATTATTCACATATTAGTATAAATACAAGTATTTTCTAAGTGCATGTGTAAATATTAATAATGTTGTTATTCTATTAATTATGTGTTTAGAATTATCCATAGAGGAGTACAGATACATATATTGAAACAATTGTAATTTAAAATGTTCAAAAGCATACGAAAGGAAGTAGTTTCCTACCTGTACACTACAACACTAGTCATAGCTTGTGGCTATAAATTACTGTTTTAGGAGGGAAAAAAGAGATAATAGTAATAGAAAAGATATGGTTTTTTATATATTTTATGTTAGAATATACACACACACGTCATTTACTTCAAAATTATATAATAGATAAATTTATTTTATTTTTTTATACATGCGAATTTGAAAGATCATAACTGTCTCTATAAAATATATCGTTTATTCAGAAAAAATAAAAAAAAAGGTGGCTAAGAGGTCATGTATCTTATGCTATCGAACACAAGTCTATTTTCAATGATGGGCTCGACATCACGGCTAGAGCTTGTGCTGTCCTACACGTATTTATTCAACTGGAAGGTGTGGCTTCACGACTACCATATATATATATATATCTTCTCCACAAAACTAACATTNTCGACATCACGGCTAGAGCTTGTGCTGTCCTACACGTATTTATTCAACTGGAAGGTGTGGCTTCACGACTACCATATATATATATATATATATATATCTTCTCCACAAAACTAACATTTTTTTTCCCAGGACTGCTTGGCGATTCTAGTGGACTTGTGCTTCGTGATAAAACAAAGGTTATTTGTTGTTGATGCTAGTATAATAAATTTTATAGAAGAAATATTACTTAGATGTTTTAGTATACAATGTACTTGGATAAAGGGTATGGATACCTCTTTTTTTAAAAAGAATATTTAGCTTTTTATGGTTTTAGGAATTATAGGTAGAGGTAAAGAAAACAAATCTCAAATATTTTTCATATAAAAAATAAAAAATAATTAGAATATATGAAATCAGATAACTTTATATACTTACAAATATATATAGATTGACATAAAAATAAATTTATAATCTCAAATGAAGTTTGAAGGATAAAAAAAAAAAAGTTTGATTCAAAAATATTGTGATTGATATTAAATCTTGTTTTATAAAACTTGGTTCTCAAACAAATAAAAAATATAAAAAGAAAAAAGTTAGAATTTCATTAATACTACATTATGCAATCAAATAAAAAAATGAATTTAATTTAAATATAAAAAGGTTATATATAAATTAAAAAACTAAAATAAAAATAAATAAAAAACTACTCTACTTTTAATAAATAATAAAATAAAATAACTCTACATTTCTTAACCTACACTTTCTGTTATAAAAATGTTTGTGCACTCAATCAAGGGCAGCGGTGCTACTACTGCAATGGATCAAAAAGTAATAGAACTGGTTTTTCCTATGACGTGGTTTTAAATAAAAGATCTCTTAATCAAGTCGTTTTTTCACATGCTGAAAGCTAAAGAAATGAGCTCATCATTCATTATTGAATTAGCAATAACTAGATTGCTGGCCTAGAGATGCCATAGGCGGGATCAAAAAATAAATAATCAAAAGTTTTTTAACCTAAAATAATTTTAAAAAATTATATTTTCAAAAATTTTTTAAAAAAAATGATAACTTGATTAAATATTAATTACTCTAATAATAAGATAAAAAATAAAATAACAACAACAAATAATAAAAATATTGTCTTGGATAAAGCTAAGTTAACACGTGAAATATGTGTCAAGACACGAGATATATTTAGATTATATATTTATCGGTATTTTAGATTATGAGATCAGAATAAAAAAATAAATATAAATTAAGATGTCTATGTTTTTTCACCTGGAAACATATTTTCAACTCGCTTTTTTACTTAAAATACTTAGAAAATACTTTATGAACCTTGTTAAACAATTCATGGCCTAAACAATACCTTAAAACCTTAAATCAACCTAAATCTAAAAACAAAATTGAGCTCAAATTTTTTAGATATTTTCAAGATAAAACAAAACACCTAGTTCAAACTCCTCTCTTTATATGAAATTATTTAACATAAAAATTAATTGTTTTAGTAGTTGAAATCATTACAAACAATAATTTTTTTCTTTTTATGCTAGAATCTAACGAGTCTCTCTCTCTTCTTCAATAAAAAAACAAAAAATAAAAAAATTATAATTTAGTATCAAATTTAAATTTTTAAAAATAAAAGGTACCAATCATTTAAAAGCCAAAATGAATAGAGGATGAAAATGAACTTTTAAGACAAATTTCAAAGCCACTATGTATTTTACATATTTTTTTCACTTCAATTCTTTATATTTTAATTCAATCATCCCTCAAAAAAAATATTGAGTGTTAACTTGGGTTCAAAAAAATTAAACTATATAAAATAAAAATTAAATTAATTTTTTTAAAAAATATCACTACTCCAATCCATTATGATACGTGAGAAGGTAAACTAAGATAGTGAACATTTATGGATTTCTGACAAATAGTAGCACCATGCACCTCCAATAAATATATAACCAGTAGTGGAGAAAGAATCACTTAACAGATATGTTTTGTTTTAAACCTTGCAATACTGCAAGATAGTTTTTATAAAATTAATTATAATTCTTGTTGCCAAGCAAATATCCCATCATAAGATATTAATAAAATATAAAATTAAAAATTATATAAAAAATATTCATTAAAAAAAATAAAGTTAGATGTTGGTGGGCCTAGCTCATCAATAAATGACCTGCACAGAGGCCTTTATTTTTTTTAGTTAATAGAGGGACAATTTTTTTGAAAAAAAAGGGATGATGTATCGTATGAATTCCTAAATTCCATCCATTGTAATAGTTGAAAAACTATTGTCCATATTTTTTTAGCTTAAAATTCATTTTTAACTCATTTGTTTATTCAAAATATCTAGAAAATACTTTATGAACCTTATTAAACAATTCATGGACTCAAAAACACCTCAAAACCTGAAATCAACCTAAATTTAAAAATAATTTCTAGCTCAGATTTTTTAGGTATTTTCAAGATAAAACAAAACATCTAGTTCGAACTCTTTTCTTTATATGAAATTATTTAACATAAAAATCAATCGTTTTAATAGCTAAAATCATCATAGACAACAATTTTTTTTAATGCTAGAATCTAACGAGTTCCTTTCTCTGTCTCCTTCCATAAAAAAAAACAAAATAAATAAAAAAAATAAAGTTTAGTATCAAAATTAAATTTTTAAAAATTAAAGGTACCAATCATTTAAAAACAAAAATGAATGGAGGATAAAAATGAACTCTTAAGACAAATTTTAAAGCCATTGCATATTTTACATATTTTTTTCACTTTAGTTCTTTATATTTTAATTCAATCATCCCTAAAAAAAATACTGAATGTTAACTTGGGTTCAAAAAAATTAAATTATATAAAATTAAAAATTAAAAATAAAATTAAAATTAAAAATCTTTTAAAATATCACTATTCCAATCCATTCTGATACATGAGAAGGTAAACTAAGACGGTGAACAACATTTATGGATTTCTGACAAATAATAGCAGCATGCACCTCCAATAAATACATAACCAGTAGCGGAGAAATAACCACTTGACAAATATATTTTAAGCCTTAGATACTTTTTATAAAATTAATCATAATTCTTGTTACAAGCAAATATCCCATCACTCTTTTAATAGCATGCAAATGCTCTTTACCTGACAAAGCAGTAAACTTGCTAAACATTACAACTGCATTAGGTCTCATACAATCAGTCCTTCTCAAGAATTTTTTTAAGTAAAGATATAATTTTTTTTTTATTTGAGATATGTTCTTGAAAATGAGTCGTATTCCTATATTTATATAATGTTAGGATATTACCAAACCAAAAGGAAAAAAAGAAGAAGAAGAATTCAACTCCTTTTTAATTTATTAAAATTAATTTTGTTAACTTTCTTCCTTCATTGATCATATGATGTTAAAATTAAAATGTATGGACGTTCCTACATGCAGGAACAACCATCGCCATGTTTCTGGTTAGGAGATTTTAGCTGACTAGAGGCCGAACTAGAATTCTTTGAATAGCTCAAGTAAACCGATGAGCTTTTTCCGGCCACAATGAAAATGGCGAGTAGCAATCGGTTGTTTAAAGGCCATAGGCCCATACTTAAGACTCCTTTGTGACCCTCGTCCACAACGTCCTTCCTTCTTTTAGATGCCACTCGTCTTTCAAGCCGAATGCAAGTAAAAGCTGGTGGTGCCAGTCAGTGTTTTTTCTACTTCAATGGCCGTTGATCAGTTTGCGACGTGCTCGTCTTATTTATCTCTACAAAATTATTAGATTGTGTTTTGAATGAAATCAAATTCCTTTACGGACAAGCAACAGTGAAAGGCAAAAGTTTGATGACAATAAAACTTCTGATACTAATCAAAATCACAAATAATAATAGCATTTCCGGCGACCGCCGGAGATAGTAGAGACGAAGAAAACATGTATTGACCAAGTACAACCAGAAGATCTTCTGAAAAAGAAGCTGGAATTCCTTACATTAATGGTAATCTGATGGTGGAATTTTCTTGGATTATTTCTTCTCTAGCTAAGTGGCTTCACACATTACTGAATAAACGCAATGATTTTGATAACCTTAAGGTCTATTGTTCTTGGATTTCACATGAACGGAGATATATGGACCAGGTGGGGAGTCTAAAGGAAAATATTTTCTGGGTTTCTTCATGAATATTGGTGGTGCAGCTCTTCATGGGTTTCTAATGCTTGCATTGGAGTTTGCTTTCTTGAAGGCTGGCAAGGCCATGACTTTTGACCTTGTCCTGCAAGTTCAGTTCATTGTATCAATGTTTGCTGCTCTATTTTGTGCTTTACCCATGATTATCAACGAGGACTTTCAGGTAGGTGATAGATAGTCTTGATAATTTTCTTATTCTGCACCACTTATATTGTAAGAACTTCCCAATTTCCATGTAACAAAGTGTGAAACAGAGATTCCCAACTTGTAAAAGTTGGCATAAACTTCTCTTATAAATCAGCTCTCCATTGAAGCTTGGAATCTTCAAGGTTTCGGGATGGGATTATCCCTATTGATTGCTCGCCCAAATTGCTATCTCTTAGCAAATCTCATAGCAAACTTCATCATCTATGTGAACTTTTTGTGGTTTATTTGAATCGATCATTAATGTAGCTTCGCTCAAAATAATTCTAATGAAGTTGCGTTTTGCTGAGGATATATCCAATGAGGCAGCAGAATTTGGTCTTGGGGAAACAGAGTACTGTGCTATACTATTAATATCAGAAATTGTATTGCAGTTGTTAGTTATAGGAATTCTGGGGGTGATCTAATCTTTAGCTCTACAACACCATTGGAGGGCTTGTGTCATCTCTTCTGGTTCCAGTACAACAGGCATTTGCTGTGATTTTCTCGCAAGAGGTCTTTCATGCTGGAAAGGGCATGGCCTTGGGCATATGTCTATGGGGTTTTGCTTCTTACTTGTACGGAGAATACCAGATAAGCCAGAAGCCGACAAAGAAGAATCAAACCACTAGTTAATCAGGAAATACTACATATGTTTTTGCTTGCATTACTATAAAACAACTGCATCCTTGTGAAGCTATGCAGGCTTCTTCTATCATTCAAAGATCACGTTGCACAATCACTGTTTACCCTCTCTATATCTCGTGATACTTCATCATATCTCGAAGGGTAAGCTACAGGCATAGCTAGTGACATAATATTTACTGAAACTGGATCTTGCAGCTTCAGGGGAAGGGCAAGATCCCAGTTTAAAGTCCTTGAGACTTCTTTACCCGTCCCGGGAGCCTAAACTACTGTATTTGCTTCTGGTTTGGTGTCCCGGCAACCTGGGATTATGGGAAGATATTATGGGCTAATCTACTTTTGTGAAAGCCAACTTGGATTTTGTATGTTAGAGTCTTGATGCCACCACTTCATGGCGATGGAAGATGCTATGAGAATTAACGCCTGCATATGAGAAGTCAAAAGATATTCAAACACAAGCTTACGACAAGACTTTTCTGTCATAAGAATTCTAGGCATATATGATCAACATCTCGTTTTGCCATGGAAATTTCATGGAAGATAGCATGACTGATCATTCGATTAATCATCAATTTATATAGGTCGTCATGTCAATTTGAAGTCAATTGAATTTATATTTTATCTAAATTGTGAAAATACTTGTAAAATTTAGGTAAATCTTTGATTTTTATTTTTGAGAGTTGTGTGGATGATAAGCTCTTTAAACCAGGATTCAACATGCTTCAAATTTTGATTTTGAAGAATTACGTAGGTGATCAATTAACTCCAAAGGTCCAAAGCTTATGCCCAGTGGGAAAAAAAATTCTTAGAAATTTGCTAGGAAGTGGCAATATTCAAGACTAGAAGGTAGTGGATGTATAATGATATAAAAGAATTGATCTTGAATTACCTCTTGGATAAGTGTTCAAGATACGTTCTTCAAATGCTTCAACGAGATATAGCTAATAGCCATGAATGATTTGAAAGGGATACTAACAAAGCCTTGAATAAATCTTGACTGGTTACACATTTTCATATAATCCTCCTAATATGGCACATTTGTTATTGTAATGATGATCGCAAAAAAATCATAGTCGTAAAATCTAGAAGTGTTTCTCATATCAACTTGGAATCTAACTGATTTGGGGCATAGATTATTAGGGTAGAAAAAAGAAAAATTTTGGCTGATATATTACAGCTTATATTTATTAATGTAATGCAAAAATTATATAGTTGTAAAATCTAAATTAACTTCGAAAGTCAACTCAGAATTTAATTGATTTGAAACTTACCATGTCTAAGTAGAAGAAGAAAAAATCTTAGCTAGTTGAGTTAAAAACTCTTAACATCGGTGAGGTATTATTATCGAGAAAAAATCATGAAAAGTATATATTTTTAAATAAAAAAAAATCTTGAAGAGAGAATATCTTTAAAAGTGATGTAAAACGCTTGATGTAGTGTTGATTCATCAAATGACAATTATAATAATATTAAACTAGGACCAGTGAAAGATTACAATATTTAAAACCAATTTGGTATTTAAGATATAAAAGTAAACTTGTCAAACTACATTAAAAATTAAATTTACAATTTTTTCTTATATTTATTTATTTTAAATATTTTAATTATATTATTAGTTATTATATTTATTATATTCAACTGAGTTAAATTGTATTATTTGTTTATATTAGTGGAACATCTAATTTATCCTTTCTATATGTTATTGTTGTTTTAATTCTATAAAAATAAAGTTGATATGTTAACCTAGTCAAAAATTAACCTCAACTTATTTGTTTGCTTTTAAAAAAATATTAAAATGATATTATTTTAATATTTTTAAATAAAAATAATAATAATAATAATTTAGATTAATCTAGTTTAATTATTGTGACCATAAACTTCATCTTCCCTGTCAAAGGTAGAGAGTGTTTGGAAACGCGGGCCAACTTGTATTTTTTAAAAATTATTTTTTATTAAAATAAAATTTTTTATTTTAAATTATTTTAATGTATTTATTTTAAAAATAATTTTAAAAATAAAAAAATATTATTTTTATATATTTTAATATAAAAAATAACTACAATTTATAAAAAAGGTGCTACAGCTATAGCAAAAACAGTGGTGATACTCATAGGTTAGTATCAAATTACGTGATGTGTCTTCAAGCTAATTTCCCATTCATCTTCAATTTTTTTTCTTTAAAAAATAAATGAGACAACATGGTGATTATACATGACAAAAAGGTTTGCACCTTTAATGCAGATAATTGAATGTATATCTTTTTAAAGAAAAATAATAAAAATATTAGCAACCTTCCACAATAGTCGAGCCCTTTTAAGGGAAATCCCATGTCCAAAATTTCTATGACCAAATTGTAAAAATGCCTCCTTGAAAAGAAAAAAAATGCTAAATAAAAAAATCATATGATTTTTCATCCTAAATAATATGATTTTAAATTTTGTATTATCATAATTCTACTGAGAAAATGGTTGGAAAAACACATAAAATAACTCTATAATCACAATCACTTTCACTTATAATGGAATATATATATATATATATATAAAAATGTGGAGAGAAATATTCAAATCTCTTTATTTTTCCTTGAATATCATTGCCAATAATGAATGATAAATTAAAAATCAAACTAAATTCAAAATTAAAATGAGAAATTTTATGATATTCCGATCATACAAGTTATAATCTGATTCATTAAATAATAATATGCTATACCATTAATTATCATCAGTCCATGTCAGCAAATCTAAGAATTCATCAATTATGTCTAACTTTTTATATAGAATAACTATTAATATGAGAAATGAAATGGAAACAATCATCTCCATACAGAGATAAATTAATGTAATTATTTATTCTTGCTAAGAATTAACAATGATTTTGGTTTTAAAAGAATTTTTCTATTAACTCTCTTTTTTTGCGTTTCAAAAATACTTTTAAAAAAGTTTAAATTTTTTTATTTTTTTATTTAATTTAAATTAATATGTTTTTAATATTTTAAAATTTGATATGTTGATATTAAAAATATTTTAAAAAAAATTATTGACATGTATTTTAATATAAAAAATTATTTAAAAAGTAATCATAATCACACAACTAAATTTATTTATCATTTTATTTAATTCAAATTATCTCCTCATGAGAAGAAAAATGAAAATAAACATTTAAAAAATTGAGGAATTACCGATAAAGTAGGAGTTTTATCTTTTATTTCTTTTTATATAGTAATTATCGGGTGATTATTATGATTAATTTACTTTTAAAAAATAATATTTATGTTAAGTAATATGAAACGAAATAAATTTGATATAAAAAATAATAACCACATTAAAATCATGGAGAAAACAACCTTATAATTAAACTCAAGAAATCATTTCAATCCATTATTTTCACCACTCAAAAAGTCTCTTCTATTCTTCTCGTATTAATAATGCATTAATCATTATATAAATATGATTAAAGTTAGAAAGCATATTAAAAGACAATTCACAGTAATTACATTAATTTAACTATTTAGGAAAATGATTGTTTTCATTTAATTATTTAGCATAATTGATTTTTTTTGTATTTTTTAACATGAGCTAATCAGTTTATGCTCAAATAGTAATTTATAGAAAATCACTAATTATTATTTAAACATTATAAATTTCTCTTGATAAAATTATTAATCCAAATACAACTTATAAAAATTCAAAACATTCTTTCAAATTACATATACAAAAAATTAATGCAAATTTATCAAATAATACATAGCCTTTTTAAAGACATTACTGCTGCTATTCTTAAAAACAATAATAATATCAATAACAATGCTAGGAGTTTGTTTATTTTTGTGTTGGAAAATATTTCAAAAAAATTATTTTATTTATTTATTTTAAATTATTTTAATATACTAATATTAAAAAAATTATTATAATATATTTTAGTATAAATAATCACTTGAAAAATAACTATAATTATAATTACATTGCTAAACAAGTTTAAATAATAAAATAGTATAAAGTTGTTTCTGATTTTTTTTATAACTGGAGTTTTTAGAAATAAACTTAATTAGAATTTTTATTTTTTATTTTTTATATTGGATTCACTAGATTTTCTTAAATGAAAGATAGAGAAATTGAGAGAATTTTCCATGATTTCTCAATGAAACCACATTATTTAAGGTGAAAAGGCAAAGATATTTTTTTGCCGTTTTGTAATTTTGCTAATTTCTTTTTATTGCATTGTCAACTTTTTCATCCCCACCACCATCACCAGATCACAGCTTAAAAAGGTAATGTCAAGTTCCTAATTAAGACCACCATACCCCACTCTCCTTTTCACATAGCAAAACCCACGCGCCTTATCCAAGTCCACAGCGCACCTATTTTTAGGTGTACCTGCGAAACCCGTGTTGGAGCAAGGGTCAAAATCCTGAGTAGGGAAGGTCAATAATATAAAAAGACTCCTACAAGTGCAGAACCCATTTTGGAGCAAACACCAACAAGTTCATTGTTGATAAATCACAATGTTAATCTAGCAGACTAAATGGTGTTTAATTAGCATACTCTATAGCAAATCAACAAGTGAGGGTCCAAAAAGATAGCAAAGGGCCCAGGAATTTTTAATTTTGGCAAGAAATCTGGATTATTATTGATAACTACTATAAGGAAATAATCAAAGATAATCCCGCGAGCAACGGACTTACTTTAGGGAGAGGGTTCCGTCCCGTCCTGCCGTGGCCCATGTCTTTCTCGCTGTTTCATTTTGTTTTTAAATAAAAATAAAAACCGTGAGCTTCTCCTTACATTGAGCGAGTGTGAGAGACCAGATGCAAAGGACTCCCACTTCGTGCCTGCGTTCGATGCAATAAATACAAGGAAGAGGGTCGAAGGATGAGACAGGGAGAGAGAAAGAGAGGAAAAGATAGCACACATCTCAAGCAGAGAACAAGAACATGCTGTTCCTACTACTCAAGTAGTTGAAAATATTTATTTATTTAGTTTTCTGTCGATCTATTTCTGTGTAACGGCTACTTTTTATGGTAGTTGTAAGTGAGAAAAGAGAAGAGAAGAGAAGGCGATGGATTATAACAATGACAGGTAAATTTCTATCTTTCTAGCTTGTTTTCGTTTTCTGGGTTTAGTTCAAAATGCAATTTTTTTTCCTTTTCTTTTAGTTTTAATATTATTTTTTGTTTTTGATTGATTAAATGCTGGTTTTGTGAGATGGGTTTTCATGGACTTCCATTTTTATTTGATAATTTTTTTTTGCTTTTCGTGTTTATAGTTGTGTTGGAAAAGAAAAAAAAAAGATTTGATTTGATTTGCTACATTATTTTATCTTTTATTAGCTTTTGGATTTGCTAGATTTGTTCTGTAACATTTTGAGTGATGATGATAAGGGATGTGGGCTCTGAATGTTTTGGTGGGTCTTTTTTTTTTTTTTTTGCTTTTTGATTATCGTGTTATGCTAAATTTATGTTGACAAGCAGATATACCTAAAAAAGATTATGATAAATGTTATCATCTGGGCTAACAAATCCAAGCGATGGTTATGTTCCTTTATCCTGCACTACAATTTCATCCAATTGCTGCAATTTTATTTTTACCATTTCTGTTTCTTTACAGGATGTTATCTGCTACTCTTTGCTGTTTTGTTTTTATCTTGCTGGTGTGTGTTTTCCATTTTGGCTTAGATTTTGTTTGGTGTGGTTTGTGATTATGCGTTACTTTTACTGCTTTTGCTGTTCTTCCTAACCTGTATTATATTTTAACAAGTTGACCCCATTTTCTTATGCTTCTTGTTAAGATCTTAGAAATGTAAATGCATAATCCTTAATCTGTGTTCTTCTTTGCGTTGTGAAGTGGAAATGGTGAGCATTGGGGTTGGCAGGGTGAGGATTACTGCTTCCAAAAAGATGCTGGTACTGGTAAGTTGCTGGTGCTGTGCCTCCTAATATGCTCTTAAGAGATGATACATTGCTGCACCTAGCCTTAGGATGAAACAACAAAAATAAATGAAGTTGCTCATGTTTAGTTGCTCATGTTATTTTGAATAGACGTTTCTCAACGTTTATGGCATGAAGTGACTCTGAATGGCGAGGATCTTTCCTACATGCTTGATGAAACAACTCCGGTTAAGGCTTGTGGGGATTTGGCCTACCATGTTAATCATGATGGTATGGTGTTAGTCTCCTTGCAGTTTTTTTTTTTTTTAAATTTGCTTTTCGTTAATTGCTAGTTGTCAGTTATCTTTTTAATTTGAAAGAGTGGATGTCAGATAACATGAACAAGGAACCAGAAGAACGGAGGGAGACTTGTTTCCAATTTAAAAGACGTCGGCTACAGTTTGACACTCATTTAGCAGATTCCCCCTTTTGTGATGAAGATTTAACTTCTGTATTTTTAAAATCAAATGTAAGTGTTGCTTATCTATCTATCATGACTAAGGCATGTTCTTATTTTGATTTGGTGGTTGTACATTTGGAGATGAATGGGCCTCTGTTACTACATCTTATGTAGTCCCTCTCTATCTCATCAACCCTCTGCCTCCAATCCTTTGAAATTTGAATTCAAGACCTCCAAGTTGATACTCAAGCTCTAGGATTCTCCTTGGGAACATTGTGACCTGACTGGTGATAGAAGAATGCAAAATTTGAATTTTATACTAATACAAGTTTTACGTTGTTAATTATGAAAATCATATAATTTGCATCCATATGCAAACCATTTGTGGGAGCTATGGTGGTTGGTCTTAGTTATCTAATGAAATGGGCGTGGAGCTTTGAGAAGATTGCCTGCAGTGCAGTTTTTAGATTTGTTGGAAAACTAGGATTGAGCTAATTGATCTTTTCTTTCTCTGGCTTCATGTTGTTCCATATTATTTCATGATGGAGTAAAAATGTGCACTCTATTCACTTTAGAGAATGGATTTGCCCCTCATTGGAGATTCCCGCTATTTATGCTTTTGGTTCTATCTTTAGGAGACAGAAGAGTCACTTGAAGAAGTTTTCCCTCAAGCATCACAGTGGGATTCTGGGTATCAAGGTTTATCTCTTGCAAAGTTCTGTGCTAAAACAGATATGAACTTGAATCTGCACGCTAGGTTTTCTAATTCTGGTGCACCATGTTTTTGTAGATATGTCTGCCTCCTGTTACAATGGTCTGGAGCAGTCATCTGAGCGTTGGATTGCAGACTGTTTTAATGACTCGGGGATGCATTTCAGTCCCAATGATATGTATGCTGGTTTTAACTTTAAGACTTCTACACCTCATTACTATTCAGCTACAATCTGATTGTTTTGTCATGTGACTCTCAGGAATTTCCCTGGGGCATCTGATATTCAAATTGATATTTCAGGTATGACATGAATTTTCTAGTTCAGAAAGTGTCGAAGTCCGTCTTTATTAAGCATTCTTTTTTCTTTACATATGTATTATGTAAAGTGTCTAATATTATTTTGTTGCTGTAGATTTCTGCAATGACCCGCCCGAGTTTGAAGCTAGTACAGTTCAAAAATGTGTTACTCGAACACCTCGAAATGTTGTTTTTAAAGGTGTCTTTCTGTTATCAATCATTCCTTTTCTTGCCTTTATGTACTAAAAGCTTAGTATGTTCTACCATTTCATTAGAGGGAGCCTGACAAAGCATAGAAGTACCATACCGCAATAACATTCCTGGTGTATTCAGAATGTTATTTGTATCTTTGGAGATATCTGGATTACTTTCCTGCTTTTGTTGGAGATTTTTTTTATATAAAGAATAAAAAATAGAAAGTAACTGTGCCTTTATATATCCTCAGGTACAAAGTCCTTCATCCAGACACCCACTAAGTTAGCTACTTCTGTTGCCTATCCATTTGCTTTCATCAAACCCTGCGGGGTGCATGGAGATGTTACTCTGAATGAAATAAACCAGCGGATCCGTACTCCACCACCATCAAAATCGAAGCAAAAGGATGAAGATCCTGTTGTTTACCCCATGTCTGCTTTCTCTGGGAAGCCTGTTGTTGGCAAAACTAAAATTCGCACTGAGGGAGGGAAAGGAAGTATTACAATAATGAGAACCAAGGGCTGATTAGACAAAGTGTATTTCCAAACTTTTCATGTCGCAGCAGCCTGAGTCCCCTGATGTGTTCAAAGGTTGAATTTTTTGCTATATTATTCTCGACCTTCAAGTACAGAAGAAGTTCATAGTGTTTTCTGTTCTTTCCTTCCGTTCAAGCTGTTGTTCGAATTCATAAATCACCTCAAAGTGTTTGTGCTTCCGGATAGCATTTTAGGTGTCCATGGCTGATGTTCTATACATAGTTGCTTGGTATTAAGATGACTGGAAAACTTTTGGCTTGTTTCTGAATATGTTCTCTCGGCTTCAGAACTGCCCTGTAAGTGCTTTCACCGAATTTCTTTTGTTGTGCAAAGCTTTGGTTCTGGATTTATGTATCAGAGATGAAAGTTGTATTAAATATGGAGTGAAAGCATCACCATTTGTCTGATTTTTAGTTAATCTGGATGCAATTTTCACATAAACAGTCTGATTTTATGATAGTGGTTTGCATTACACTACTACAAGGAGACTGTAGTCATCGATTGCGTTGCCGCTAGGTTTCATGTACTGTGTTATCTATAGATGATTTAACGGCTGTCTTGTGCGGCAAAGATTGTGGTGTGCTTTATGGAAATCAGACAGCTACATTAAAGTTTTCGTAGGTACCAACATCTTTGATTCACTAATGTTGCGGTCCTTCTGGACAATTCAATTTGTTTAGGGTGTTTTGATTTTATTAAAACAATTACAAAACATTAAAAAACTAATTTAAAATAAAAAATTTAAGAAAAATTAATTTTTTTAAAAAAATATTTTTGAAATAAAAAATAAAGTATCCTCAACTTGTTAATCCATGTCAGGCGGCATGTTATTTTTTCCTTGGCCTTCATCCATGTTTTGTGAAGATAGTAGGAATTCTGACTACCAAATACCCAACATTTCCAGATTTGTCGCAGATTTCCATTGATCCTGACAGATTGTGGTTGATTTTAGATTTAGATTTTGGATTAATAAACCTGGCCTGAATAATATTGTTTTGATATTTTCAAATTAATATAAAAAATAATATTTTAATATATTTTTATTTTAAAAAGTAATCATTAATGTGTTTTTAAAAACAATGATGTGGGGGAGCGCACCCTGCTGAGAATCTGGGATAAGTTCATAAAATTCGTTTTCTTAAAATTTTGTGTATATAACAGAGGCCCGGGTTCGAAGGTGCTTTGTCTCCGTAAAGTGTTTTTCAATGGACAATATTTTAACCAGAACGATGATAGGTGGCGGTGGTGGTCCTGAAGGGGTGGAGG
Organism: Populus ilicifolia; assembly: GCA_015708895.1. NCBI lineage: Eukaryota > Viridiplantae > Streptophyta > Magnoliopsida > Malpighiales > Salicaceae > Populus > Populus ilicifolia. Next base: position 9,547 of record SRLM01000811.1, on the reverse strand, counting down.
AGTGGTGTTGGGTGGTAATAACAATGATGGTGATTGAGATGGCTGTGTTGGTTGAATCAGCTGGAAAATACTATGTGCGGAGATTGCTATTTGTAAAGAAATTTATGAAATTTTAGAAACCAAAAATATTTTTGAACAGATGGTAGTAAATTGTGAGTGGAGATTACTGTTGTTAAAATTATGACTAAAATTAAATTAGAAAAGTCAGGAGATAAATATAAAAAAGGATATTTGATATCATAATAAAAAATATTTAGTTTATTTTACTTATTAAATTCATTTTCAAAATAATTTTTTAATCCAATCAAACAACAATAAAAATAGATATAAATATGAAACTAATTGAATAAAATACAATACAAGTTTGTACATATTAAAATATTTTTTATTTTTTAAAATTAAGTTTGTTTATATAAAATATATATAAAAATTATAAATAACTAGTAATAATATCTTTAAAAATTAAACACGTATAAAATAAAACATGAAACCGACCAAATAAAATATAATACAAGTTTGAACAAATTGAAATATTTTTTATTTTTTAAAAGTAAGTTTGTCAATATAAAATATATTAAAAAATTATAAATAACTCAGAATAATATCTTTAAAAATTAAATTCATAATATATATATATATAAAAAAAAAAAAACTCAATTCAAAACAAGCTAAATTAACGCACGCAACAGGAAGATACATTAAGGGATTCTCACACACTCACCCTCAAAGGTTCATCTAGAAACCCACCGAAAATGAAAAAAGTCTTAAAGACTGTATTGAATACCATGGAATACAAAAGTTGATCATGAAGCAATGCTTGCATTGCATATTTATTCTACTTGTAACTTCCATGATTAATGATGCCTATTGAATGCTATTTAATTCTTGGCGTGCAATATCCATGGCCTCTCTATCTTTACTATGCACCTTATCAAGTCGTGCTTTAAATTCCTTTATCTAACGTTTTGGATTATAAATAAACAAGTAAAGACTCATAAGAAATAAAAAAAGAGACATTAACTAAAACATAAATTTTAAAATTATTTAAAAAAAACAAAATAATAGATGGTATTGACTAACATAAAAACCAAAATAAAAATAAAAAATAAATCAGTGATAATCTAGGCAACATAGGCACGTGTTAAAAAAAAGAAAAAGAAAAAGAAACGAGTAGGAGGGGCAAAATAAGTGTAAATAGGAAATTACAACACAGCCCCTGCACAGAAACTTTTTTTCTAAGAGATTCTTTCGGTGAATGCAATAATTTAAAAAAAAAAAAGCAAAACAAAAACATTTATGCTCCTGTTAAAATATAAAAATACCCCCATCTCAATGCTACAGTTTCACCTCGAGAGGCGCAAGAAGGAAAAAGAAAAGGAAAAAAGAGAGAGAGTAAATACCTGTCTCNTCCCCCCCCCCCCACATGTTTTTAAGTTTATTTTAATTTTAATTTTAAGGAGCAGTCGACACTGTAATACATGGCATAACTGCAGAGAACAGTGGGGGAAATGTTCCGAGGGAGATGAGAAAAGGAAAAAGGAAAAAGAAAAAGGAAAGAAAGACAAAGGGAAGGAGGCACATCTCAGTGCCCATGCTGCTGCTGCTCCCACTGTGGGCAGACGAAGTTCAGAAGACTGCCTGTAATTGGTGGGATCATGGGCACCCTTTTACTGTACTGTGTTTTCTTCTTTTTTTTTAATTAATATAGATATTCAAAGCAACATGCGGATATAATAATTAATTCTCATATTCTAAAATTAACTATTATATAATTTTTCATATAAATAACTAATAACTCAAACATAAAACTATAAAAAAAATAAACTTTTTAATTTTAAATTTTTACCATTTAATCATCATCTAGATAATTTATACTGTTTTTTCTTAATTTCTTGAAAAATATTAAATTAATTGTATGTTTGGTAATATGATTTGAATATTTTTATATCAAATTAATTTAATATTTTTATAAATAATTTTTTTATAGTTTTAACAAATATTAATCACCTTTTAATCCTTAAATAACATAATTTTAAAAAAATAACATAAAAATATAAATATAGTAAGTACATTATTAAGTGTTGTTTAATATTGTCATTCGTAATGTTTTTTAAAAATATTTTTTAAAACACATTAATATAATTTTTTAAAATTTTTTATTTTTTTATATCAGTGTATTAAAATTATTTAAAAAACTCTAAATAAGCATAAATATGATGTTTTTTTAAATTAAATTAAATATATTTTTAGATGTAATTGCAACTATAAAAACATACAATGCCTGTTTAGAATCCCACCCTTTTTGTCCCCACAACTATTTTAGCACCCTGTACTTGTTGCGTGCTTGTTACGTGAAATTAATTATCAACCACCAACTTGCTAGAGATAATTAATTATTAATCACTTCTAATTAATGTTAGATTGATGATTTTATGCTGTGGAGTCCTAAATAAAAAAAATATACACATTTTATTTAGGAAATTTTTTTATAGAAAATTGGACTTGAAGTATTTTTTTTTAATGAAAGAATGATTTTTTTAATGAAGAACCTTATTACTAATATAAATATCATGTATAGTGATTAGTTTACATGTACTTTCAATGTTGATGATATGCCATGGCACCCAAAAATTAGTGTTAGACTTTATTTATTTTTATTTTTATATTTTAAAAGTGTTTTTAAAAAATTTAAATGTATTTTATTTTTTATTTTAAATTAATATTTTTTTAGTATTTTTAAATCACCTTGACACATTGATATTAAAAATAGTTTTTAAAAAGTAAAAAAGTATTTTAATGTATTTTTAAGTAAAAAATATTTTAAAAAACAATCAAAACTATATTTTTAAATATGCTAAACAAACTTATTGTATGCTATTTTTTTATTTTTTTTATTTTTGTGATTGGTTACACAATATTAGAAAACAGAATCATAATTTTGAAAATCAAATTGGCATAGCAAGTTGATATGGTATTTGATAGACTAGAGAATATATTAATTCAAGTTAAAAAATTGAAAGTATAATTTTTTTATTAAATAATACTGTTTTGAATTTTTAAAAAATATATTATTTTTAAATCAAATCTTATAACTTAAAATTCAAGTTTTGTATGTTCTAATATTTTTTAATATTTAAATTGAGTTTAAAAACCATAATTAAATTGTGATCGATAATAATCCCATTTTTTCGAGGTAGGTTTTGTTGACGATAGATATGGAAGGGGATAGGATGGAATGACGAGAATAATACGTAAAAGATGCTCTCGTGATAGCAAAGGTAGGCTAGAAACCTGGATTATAGATGACGTCACACCTGGCATGGCATCATTCGAGCTTCGAAACAGAGACTGTATGCAATGCTCATGCCCTGCCAAAAAGGTTAATCATTCATTCACTCACAATCCAGACAAGCCACACGCCCAGGACTGGCAACATGTCTTTCCTCTCCATAACGGCTTTCTAACTGTCTGAAAGCAAAGAAAAATGGACGATCACCCTCATCAACATCAGATTGTCTGAATCTTCCCTCCCTGCAACTTCACTTTTTCTAAGCTAACCTTTACTGATTGTTCTCTATCACTCTTCCTCTCCATCTCCATCTCCATCTTAAGCTTTTAAACCTGGTTGCGATGGATCAGATTGCTGATGAATAGTAATCATGGGAGTCTTTAATTTCGGTTTACAAGTGGTGGTGGTGATGGTGTTAATATCTTATTGTTCTTTTGTATCTTTTGTTGTTTATGGCAACAAGATTAGGAGTAATGTCATTCCGTCAACTTTGGATGGCCCATTTGAGCCCCGCACCGTCCCTTTTGACGTCAGTTTGCGTGGCAACGCTGTAGATTTGACCGACGGCGATCCCCGAGTTCGCCGCCGGGTCAAAGGTTTCCAGCCCGAGCAAATTTCTGTGTCTCTCTCTGCCACTTATGACTCTGTCTGGATTTCATGGATCACGGGTAATGATGAATTATGAAATATTCCTGTCTGTCTTAATTTGTTTAATTTTTTATTGATACTATCATTTAGGAACCGTTTGACGCTGCGATCAGGTGTTTTTTTCCATGTTTATTACAGGAGAATTTCAAATGAGTAACCATAATAAGAACATAACACCATTAGACCCGAAAAGTGTTGCAAGCGTTGTTCGATATGGGACATTGAGGAATCCATTAAATCGCGAAGCAAAGGGCTATTCCCTTGTTTACAGTCAGCTTTATCCTTTTGAAGGTCTTCAGAACTACACTTCTGGCATCATCCATCATGCTCGCCTCACAGGTAGATATATTATCTGCTATTCCATTGGCGAAACATGGTGTAAATTCTTGTTTAATTTCTTGGCGTCTTTTTTTGTTGGTGTTTACAGGGTTAAAACCTGACAAATTATACTATTATCGATGTGGAGATCCTTCAATAGGTGCATTGAGTGACGTTTATAGTTTCAAGACCATGCCAATTTCTAGTCCAAAGAGCTATCCGAAGAGAATAGCTGTCATGGGGGATCTTGGTCTTACATACAACACAAGTACCACAATCAGTCATGTTATTAGTAATAAACCTCAACTTGCTTTATTGGTTGGTGATGTAACTTATGCAAACTTGTATCTTACAAATGGAACTGGCTGTGACTGCTATTCTTGCTCCTTTCCTAACTCCCCCATCCACGAGACTTACCAGCCTCGTTGGGATTACTGGGGAAGGTATGCATGTAGTTTGATTTCATTGTTATCGCAATCTGCTAGTGGGGTTTGTATTGTTAATGTTTTAATTCGTAAATTTTTACAGATTCATGCAGCCTTTAGTTTCTAAGGTTCCCTTAATGGTGGTGGAAGGAAACCATGAAATAGAAAAACAAGTTGGGAACCAAACATTTGTGGCTTACAGTTCTCGTTTTGCGTTCCCAGCTAAAGAAAGTGGATCTTCATCTACATTCTACTACTCCTTCAATGCAGGAGGCATACATTTTGTCATGCTTGGAGCATACATTGCTTATCATAAATCATGTAAGTATTGTGGATTTTCTTTTATACTCGATACTATGATGATTTAGTTATCTGGTGGTCTGCTTCTGCAACTCAAGTCATTGAGAAACACACTTGGAAAATGTTAAGTTTCGATTTGTACAAGTAATTGAACAAACTGCATGGTTTTGGTATCTTAGTTTAAAGTGTTCGTCTTGTTATTTTATCTGTATGGTTTGGTTTCTTCTTACAGCTGATCAGTACAGGTGGCTGGAGAGAGACTTGGCTAATGTTGATCGGTTTGTTACTCCATGGCTGGTAGCAGTATGGCATCCACCTTGGTATAGTTCTTACAACGCCCATTACAGAGAGGCAGAGTGTATGATGGCGGCCATGGAAGAGTTGCTTTACTCATATGCTGTTGATATAGTCTTCAATGGACATGTAAGTGACGAGGGCCGCTTTTTTTCTGTTTTTCAAATGAATTATCTCCGAACTACAAAAGAAAATGAAGGATTCAACATATAAACTGGATCGAATTGACTCATTTGAAATGCTATGAGAAAAAATTCTTAAGTTTCAGCTGGATAAATTGGAATCAGTGCCTTTTTACTTCTGAGTCTTTTTCCTGTGCCTTCTATATATCATGAACAATTTGCTTAATGTTGTTCTTGATTCCCTGCATAAGATTTCGAAACTAGCCTTGTATTTGATGTTGTTATGGTCATTTACCTTTCTGAACTTCTATCTGCTCACTGATCATGACCAGGTTCATGCCTACGAGAGGTCTAATCGAGTTTATAATTATACATTAGATCCATGTGGTCCAGTGCATATTGTGGTTGGAGATGGAGGCAACCGAGAAAAGATGGCTGTTGGGCATGCTGATGAACCTGGTAACTGTCCAGATCCCGCAACCACTCCTGATCGACACATTGGCGGTTTTTGTGCCTTAAACTTTACAACTGGCCCAGCAGCCGGTCAGTTTTGCTGGGACAGACAGCCTGACTATAGTGCTTTCCGGGAAAGTAGTTTTGGCCACGGAATTCTAGAGGTACCCTTCTCTCTCCCTGCTTAACCATGTCTCTTTCAAGTATCAATTCATATGCTGTACGATTGTGCAGTCACTTGCCAGTTTCTATTTTCAAGCCCACCGAAGGGCATGCCGTTAAAAATTCTTACATATAACAAAACAATGCTAGTAAGTAGATGTGACTGCAGGCAAGTTTATTGATAAACTGAAAGCATAAAAAATGATGTTCCTCCAGGAAGTTTCATGTGGTTGATTCAAATCCCATAGTTTTTAGCTCTGATACCATCGAGAAGGATGAAAAACATGTGCAGAAAAAACATGTCCTGCCATGATCTCCTTGTACCATTGACTTCCAAGACCATTTGATAGCCCTTATACAGGATACATACCGACCACAGTGAATCTGAGAAATCCTACATCTGAGAAATCCTACTGCCCAATCTCATTACTACACACGCGGTACTGCAATCTTTTACAAGGGTCTCAGACTTGAATGTTAATTGCAGGTGAAGAATCAGACCTGGGCTTTATGGACATGGCACAGGAACCAGGACTCTCGCAGTACAGTTGGGGATCAAATTTACATAGTGAGGCAACCTGATAAATGCCCTGTCCGGTACAAACAAACTGAACGTTGGTTTGCATCCATTTGAACATCTTTGGTTATAAATTGACTGCTTTCAAATGTTGGTGAAAGCATTGCAATTTCTTTACCTTCTTCAAACCTTCTGCAATATAGTGGGATGAACTAAGAAGAATAAGGGACTTCCTAACAATTATTTGTGGAGAAATATGATACATGGGATAAGAAGCATCTTGTTGTTTTAGTGATTGCTCACGCACAAACACTAAATATTTATACTAGAAAAGTCATTACTTGCGGTAAAATTGCTTACCTATTGTTGTCCTGTAACTTGTAAGCTCACATTGAAGAGGAAAGGCTTGCTGTGATAATTTATACTGGGTACCGATGTATATAACGCCTAAATTCTCATCATATTACATCGTCTAGCAGCACGACGAGGCCTGTATTGTTCTCCCACAACCCTGCTTTTATGGTTTAGGCTGCTCCCATTTCGCTCGCCTGCCTGTGTCATGAACATAAAATTTTAATGTAGTTAAATTCTTGGAATGGTTCTATTTCGAGTCATTATCTAATGCATGATCAATTGTATTTATCATATCTTATGATCTTTTGCTTATAATACCAAACCAATAGTCACACGTCTTTGAATGAGCACATAGACAGACTTTGGACAAAGTCCTGTTCTTCTGGTGCATTAGATTCACTTAAACAAAGGACGGCCATGGCACTGCGCTGCAATGAAACAAGCCAAAGCTGTCCACAACTCAAGTGGATTTATCTGCGGGTTGTTTAGTGATCTGAAGTTTATAACTGTGTTTTATCTGCAAGAAACTGTGAGAGATCATGAACACATTCCAGAAATCTAGTTGTAAGATTCCATGAACAAATACATAAAATAAGTGACTGTTCCACATTGCTATTTTTTCCCAAGTGTGCGTTTGGCTTGATGGCAAAGAAGATGAAAAGAAAATAGCCAGGCAAGTAGACTCCAGTCAGCTTGAAATAAATGATGGGGCTACAACCATTACATTTGTCTTCCTGACGATGGAATTAACTGATGTATTAAAGGCTTGAAGTCGCATATGCAGCAGCATCTGCCCCGCTTGAGTTAAGACTCTCGATGGAAGCTCTCATTGATGGAAATCGAGTTGTAATCATATGATAGGGGCTGGTAATTCTTGCTGGCGACTGAGCTCTTTCTACAGAGGTACCATCTCATCTCATCTCATCTCATCTTACAAAAACTAAACCAACACCCAGCATCGGAAGTTTACAAGTAATCTAAACATTTGGATGGCATCAATTTGAAGCTTTGTGAGATGCGGCACTTGCTTGTCTGCGGTGGTTCCGTTCTGGGAAATGTTATGGATGCTCGAACTCTTTCAATTACATGAAAAATTGAAAGAAATTTTTTTTAAAAAAAAAGGGACAAGGAGAAGGAGAAGGACAATGACTCTTTAATTACTTGAATGTGATGATTAACAAAGCTCAATCCTGTTATGCATGTCTATGGTTAAACAGAGATTACACTAACAAGTACCATTTACACAAAAATTCAGCATAAACCTGTGACTGTATTTCTCTATCTTTCTTTTATTTTCTGCAAAATATAAAAACACTTAAATGGGCAAAATGCCAAAGCTGGCACCAATTCGTTTTCCAATCTTCTGTTGAACCCCGAGAGAGCACTAATCATATAGTATTTCACTACCCCTTTCAAACTCAACAAGACAAGTGCAAAGATGTTTACATGAATGTGTCTTGAGTCCTCAAAATATATCAAGAATCTCCAAGATGAAACCGTTGCATAGAGGGCAATTACCCCTTTGAACCCAAAGCTCTCTTGAACACAGCCTGCAAAATGTATGCCCACAAGGAATAAAGGCTGCACCTTTATGCCTAACCATGCACACGCAGCAAGTATACTCTATACCAGTAACACCGTCACCCTCTTCACCACCGTCCTCCTCCTCCTCATCTTCATCATCATCATCACCACATGCCTCAAGATCCCCCAATGTATATCTAGACCCCTCAAACCCCATCTGCCTATCTGTCTCCTCTAACAAATCCATCAATGACATCCTCACCGGCTCCTGCGTCTCCGTACTCCCGGGCATGGGCATTGCCCCTTCCTCGCCCTCTTGTTCGGCTGCTGCCGTAGCTGCAGCTTCCTCCTGTGCAGCTGCTTCTGCAGCCTCCTGTGCTGCCACTGCCTCCCTCGCCGACAACAGTCTCTCCTCTGCCAATGCAGTACCCAGGCGTATCGAGCCCTCACGTGCCGCCGGATCTACATCATTCTCATCCGACTGGGTTGAATCGACAACCGGGAACCGAGTCGAATTGTGCCGCGAGATTTGCGGTCTAAAACCCCGAGAAGGCCGGCCATCTTCCACAGCGTGAATGTTCACATCCGGGTCACCAGAATGAGTTGACTCGGACTGAACCTGCAGCATAGCTGAACCAAACCGAGTTGAGCTCCGGCGAGTCATTTGCGGCCTCGAGCTCGGACTCGTCCCCGAGTTATCATCCGATTCCTCCAACTCAGGCGATATAACAGCCGAGACGGTGGTGAAACGCACCGAATTACGGCGTGTCATCAAAGACCTGGAGGAAGCGTTATTAATATTAGAATTGCGAAACCTGTTTTCCACTGGGATGGGGATATCCGAAGCTGGCGTATGAACCGAAGATGTCCAAGCAGAACCGGCACGCTTCAAACGGAGCTTGTCTCTGAAAGCTTTCCAGCTCTTCTTGTCTTTGTGTCCAAATAACGACCCGCTCTCTTCATCTCGGATTATATCCAGTAGTGTACGATTTGCCTGACCCAGATGTTTTTCCATGCTAAATATTGTCTCAAGGGTCCGTCTATCTCTACTATTTTCAATTGCATCCAACAGAGTTATTCTCTTGCGACTGCCGTCATCGCCGCCGCCGCCGCCATTGCTGTATCTACCCTCCATCAAAAA
>SRLM01000810.1:0-27772 GCA_015708895.1 Populus ilicifolia | reverse complement strand
CTGAAGGATATTCCTGTGGTGAAGGAATTCCCAGATGTGTTTCTTGACGAACTATCGGGACTACCCCCGGAGCGAGAGGTAGAAGTGTCTATAGACACTTTTACTGGAGTCCCACCTATAACCCAACAATCGTATCGGATGGCTCCGGCAGAACTGAACAAATTAAAGACTCAACTACAGGAATTGTTAGACAAAGGATTCATACGGCCTAGTAATTCTCCATGGGGGGCACCGATGTTGTTTGTAAGAAAAAAAGATGGAACCCATAGACTTTGTATTGACTACCGACAACTGAATAAGATAACAATGAAAAACAAGTATCCATTACCTCGGATAAATGATTTGTTTGATCAATTAAAGGGAGCGAGGGCATTTTCGAAGATAGATCTGAGATCGGGGTACTATCAAATGAAGATTAAAGAAGCGGATGTAGCAAAGACTACATTTAGAACTCGTTACGGACACTATGAATTGTTGGTGCTACCGTTCGGGTTGACGAACGCCCCAGCCCTCTTCATGGACTTGATGAATCGGGTTTTCCAACCATATCTTGATAAGTTTGTGGTGGTGTTCATTGACGATATACTGGTGTACTCAAATTCTTTCGAGGAGCACGAAGAGCACTTGAGACAAACCTTACAAACCTTGAGAGATCACCAGTTATATGCAAAACTGAGTAAATGTGAATTTTGGTTAAAGAGAGTGACGTTTCTATGTTTTTGTAGACCCCCAAAAAGTTGAGGCAGTCTTGAAATGGGAAAGACCAACTTCGATCACCGAAATACATAGCTTCCTAGGACTTGCAGGATACTATTGGAGGTTTATTGAAGGTTTTTCCCTGATTGCAACCCCTTTGACGCAGCTAACTAGGAAGAATAAGAAATGGGTGTGGTTAGAAGAATGTGAGAAAAGCTTCCAAGAATTGAAGAAGGATACTTGATCAGGAAGTGAAGGAGCTACGGAGCAAAAAGATCCCCATCGTCAGAATTTTATGGCAAAATGCTCAAGTAGAAGAGGAAACTTGGGAGAGGGAGGCCGAGATGAGGAAAAAGTACCCTAATTTATTTGAACTACCAGGTATGCAGTATGAAACCTCTTAAATTTCGAGGATGAAATTCCTATTAAGGGGGGAGAATGTAAACACCCAAAAGAAAAAAAATATATACAGACAGAACTGATGAAGCAGTTTTCGCTGCCAATTTCTCGATCGGCAGTGACAGTTTCTGCTGCTGATTTCCGCATTGTCAGCGATGCAGTTTCTCCTGCCAATTTCTGCATCTGCAGCGAAGCAGTTTCCGCTGCCGATTTCTACATCTGCAGCGAAGCAGTTTTCGCTACCGATTTCTTAAGGATCTGAGAGGGAGGTGTAAAACTGGTTTAGATAGACCAAAACAAGGATAAAAACACATCTAAACCAACCCCTAAACACTCACCTCATTTAATGGGGAGTATAAATATAAGGAGGAGAGAGAAGGTAACCCTAGCTTTTATCAAAGTTGCTGCAACTGTATGTCCAGCTGCTTGTTACTCTCCCTTTCTCCTCCCCAATAGAAACCTAAGCCTTGTGAACATGTGAGGGAGAGAGAGAAGACCTTGAGAGAAGATTGGATAGCCACCTAGAGAGAGAGGAGAAGGGAACCAACGTGAGAGGAAGAAGAAGGAAGAAAACCAGCAGGAGAGGAGGAAGAACACTGTCAAACCTTCCTCAAATATAGCTAGATTCGTAAGGCATGGGTCATGAAACTTCCTTCCTCTTCTCCTTAAGATTTAGAACCAGAAATGAAGAAGAAAAGCCCTAAGAAAATTGAACTATGACCTAAGCTAGCTGTGAAGAAAACAGAAATTTACTAAGAGGACAAAGAAAGCAGAAATGAAATGAGGCCAATTTCAGAACATCTAGTAAAGAAAAATGAATAAAATAAGAACAACAAATCATAGTAGGGGGCCGACTTTAACTATAGGGTTGGTCGGCATGCGATGTGTGTGTTTTGCTGGGATTGGTTGAAGGATTATGTGCTGGAATGGATAGTTTCAATGTGTGTATTCTGCTGGAATGATTGAAAGATACATATTGTAATTGATGGTTTTTAATGTGTGTATTCTGTAGTGAAATTTCAATTCGCTGCAAAATTGTGTGTTCTGCAGCAAATTTCGATTCGCGGCTGAAAATGTGACGGTTGCAGTGAATAAGTATTCGCTGCTGAAATTGAGTCAGCTGCAGCGAATTAGAATTCGCTGCCAAATTGGGTGTTTTGCAGCGAAATTTTAATTAGCTACCAAAAATGTGTCGGCCCCAATGAATTAGCATTCGCTGCCGAAACTGAGTCTTCTGCAGTGAATCAGCATTCGCTGTAGAATTGTGTGTTCTGCAACAAATTTCAATTCGCTACCGAAAATGTGACGGCTGCAGTGAATAAGTATTCACTGCCGAAATTGAGTCTTCTGCAGCGAATTAGAATTCGCTGCAGAATTGTGTGTTTTGCAGCGAAATTTTGATTTGCTGCCAAAAATGTGTCGGCCGCAGCGAATTAGCATTCGCTGCTGAAACTGAGTCATCTGCAGCGACTCAGCACTCGCCGCAGAATTGTGTGTTCTGCAGCGAATTTCAATTCACTACTGAAACTGTGTCGGCCGCAGTGAATTAGTATTCGCTACGAAAATTAAGTCTTCTGTAGCGAATTAGAATTCGTTGCCGAATTGGGTGTTCTGCAGTGAAATTTCGATTTGCTGCCAAAAAAGTGTTGGCTGGAGCAAATTCGCATTCGCTACCGAAACCGAGTCTTTTGCAGCGAATCAGCATTCGCTGCCGAATTATGTGTTCTACTGCAAATTTTGATTCGCTTTTGAAACTGTGTCGGCTGTAGCGAATTAGAATTCGCTGCCGAATTGGGTGTTCTACAACGAAATTTCGATTCGCTGCCAAAAATGTGCTGGCGGTAGCAAATTAGTATTTGCTATCAAAATTGAGTCTTCTGCAGCAAATTAGAATTTGCTGTCAAATTGGGTGTTCTGTAGTGAAATTTCGATTTGCTGCTAAAAATATGTCGGTTGTAGCGAATTAGCATTCGCTGCCAAAACAGAGTCTTCTGCAACAAATCAACATTCGTTGTAGAATTGTGTGTTCTGCAACAAATTTTGATTTGTTGTCGAAACTATGACGGCTACAGCGAATAATTTTGATTGTATGTTCTTCTGCAAATTTTGATTCGCTACTGAATTTTGTCGAAATTTCGATTCGAATAATTTTGTCGAAACAAATTTTCAGAAGACTCACTACTGAAATTGAGTCTTCTGCAGCGAATTACAATTCGCTGCTGAATTGTATGTTTTGCAGCAAATTTTGATTCACTGCCGAAACTGTGTTGGCTGCAGCAAAAAAGTATTCGCTGCCAAAATTGAGTCTTCTGCAGTGAATTAGAATTCCCTGCTAAATTGTGTGTTTTCTAAAAAATTTTGATTCGCTGCCAAAACTGTGTCAGTTGCAGTGAATAAGTATTTGCTGCTGAAATTGAGTCTTTTGCAGTGAATTAGAATTCACTGTCGAATTAGGTGTTCTACAGCAAATTTTGTTTCACTGCCGAAACTGTGTCAGCTGCAGCAAATAAGTATTTGCTGCCAAATTGTGTGTTCTGCAGTGAATTAGCATTCGTTGTCGAAACTGTGTTGGCTGTAGTGAATTAGAATTCGCTGCCGAATTTTATGTTCCGCAATGAAATTGCGATTCGCTGCCGAAACTGTCTTGGTTGCAGCAAATCGCTGCCGAAGTTAAGTTGTCTGCAGTAAATTAACATTCACTGTTGAGTTTCATATTCTACAGTGAATTTATGATTCACCACCGAAGTTGAGTTGGTTGCAATGAAATTGTAATTCACTATCGAAATTGAGTTGTCCCCTACGAGTTAGCATCTGCTGCCGGAACAGTGACACCAACAGCGAAACAGTTTTTGTTGTCGAACTAGCTATCGACATCAAAATAGTTGTCACTGCTGAATTGACAGCCTGCAGTGAACCAGTTCTTGCTGCCGAATTTGACAGCCTACACCGAACCAGTTCTCGTTGCCGAATTTGGCAGCCTACAGCGAACCAGTTCTCGCTACTGATTTCTACAATAAGCCTCCTAGGCAAAAATAACTTAAATGCTAGTTACAATTTCATGGTATGATGGTGTAAATTATGGAACACTTGAATGTAAATATATGAACTTTTGAAATAAGTATAGTGACAAATGTGATTCAAAAATACAAATGTACTGATTTGTAACCATTGTTGTCTTAGGTGGTGCAGTCGGGATCAGACCATCGTCAAGACAAGAACAAACCACAGGTGGAGCAGGTAGGTGACTTCCACTTTCCTTTTTCATACGTTAAATAATGTGATACTTTAACATGAATGTTACCATATTGGGTTAGGATAGATAACAGATTGTCAAACATTAAATGTTGTCAAAGGGTTGATTAGCTTGGCTAATGACATCCAAATGGGTGACCGGGATAAAGGAATGATTAGCCTCGGCTAAAGGCATCCAAAGGGATGACCGGGACAAATGATTGATTACCCTCGACTAATGACATTCAAATGGATGACTGGGATAAAGGAATGATTAGCCTCGACTAATGGCATCCGAATGGATGACCGGGATAAAGGAATGATTAGCCTTGGCTAATGGCATCTGAATGAATGACCGGGATAAAGTAATGATTTGTGATTATTACTTAAAAGTGTATTTTTATCAAGGTTTTATATCATCATTTTGCACTTTAAGTATCAATAACTCCTTAACTAAAATATGTTTTATAATAATATATCTAATAATATAAGATACCTTTAATTTATGGTAAATGTTCATTTTAAATGCAGGCCCATCATATAAATGAAAGGATTGATTGATGAATTTAAGAACTGAAATTGAAAGGATAAAGACATGCCCAAACTTAGAAAAGAGATGTCGGTGCAATCCAAATCAGAATACTATTTGGTAATTGGGTCATATCTAGAGCTATATATCTCTGATTTAGGTCTACTTTATATGGATAGAAAGGTAAGACATAGGCTTACAACTTTCATTGGAGCTCAAGATCTAAAAGGACCATTTTCAAGTCCAAATTATTGCAACAACAAAGAAGCCTGAATCTATCCTCCAGCCCGAGCACTGTTTAGTATTTTGACCATGTCTGGAGTTCTAAAAATCTAAATGGGCTGAATTATTTAAACAAGAAAGCTGAGACAATTTCCTATAACTTTCATGTTTTCAAATGGCTCCAATTTTGATGTTATCAATGACGTTTTGGCCAGATAAGAGAAGATAAGGATTGTCACCAAGTCAAGAGTTGGTCACCCACTCATTAATTAGTCATCAAATCAATAGTTCCTAATTTTGGCCTATAAAAGGAAGCATTTGCCATGCATTTAGGCATCTTGGTTTCCAGATCAAATCATGCTCTTGCTTTCTCTCTTTGTATTTTTTGTAATGTTGATGCTTTGCTTTCATTAATATCAAGTTTATACCTTTCATTTCTTTTTATTTACTTAGTTAACTTTTATCTTATTTATGTTCTTATTTTGTTTATTTATTTTTCCTTCTTTCATTATGTCTAGCTAAGTTTATTATGTCAAGGTGAAAAGGTTACACTAATGGTGTAAGAATAAGTATAGTGTAAACTTAATGTAGACTTTAATGTTTGAAACTAACATGTTTTGTATTTGTTATCTTGTTCACTCTTTAATACTTTGCTTGTTAAATGACTGATCTTGATTTATGTTATATAACACTTGGTACAACAAATGCTTGGCACTTTCATAGCTCATAGTATATGGTATAACCAACACTTGAGCTATGAAAGGAACTTGATTTGTTGTTAACATAAGTTATAATCATAAATGCTTGATGAAATTTACAAGTATTAGCATTAATTAAATAAGATGACTAATATAGTCATGTTAACAATCTATAATCTGATTGGAACCTCGTTTGTGTGTGGTTTTCAATTGAATAATAAGAGTTTATACTATACTTGTTTGACATACCATTAGTGGATCCTCTAACCTTGACATTGTTTGTTATCATTGTTTAATCTTTACGCTAATTTTCCATCTCAAAGTTCTCATCAACTTTTCTTCTTTTTCTTTTTCTTTTTCTTTACTACTACTACTACTACTACTACTAGTATTATTAGTATTATTATTGCTACTATTATTGTTGTTGTTGTTATTGTTACTATTGTTGTTGTTTATAATTGTTTTTTTATAATTTGTACAATTAACCTCCCTGTGGTTCGACTCTAGTCTTGCCGGGTTATTTATTACTTCGACACTCCTGCACTTAGAAGAAGACAACAATCTTTTCATCATGTCAATTAGCCTCGGCTAATGGCATCTGAATGGATGACCAGGACAAGGGAATGATTAGCCTCGGGTAATGGCATCCAAAAGAATAATCGGGACAAGTGATTGATTAGCTTCGGCTCAAGGCATTCGAAGTGGATGATCGGGGTGAGTGAAAGGTTAACCTCAACAAATGATACCTTGAGAGGATAGCTGGGTTTACAATTATGGTTGATTACAAAAATTAGTACATCTATATGTACTATAAATTGTGTATACCATGTACATGAAGAAACTATAAATATCATGCATCAACCATGGAATAATGCTAATATTTTATTTTTCCGCCAAACCATTTAATTAGCATTATTACTAATAAGCAATTGCATTCTCTTAAATGTTTTGCACTACAACAGGGACATCACATCAACGAGATGCCTAGGAAACCTAATACACGGGAACCTACTTTTACAAGGAATCATGTAGTTGTATCCTAAATCATGATGTATTTTGTATTGATCAATGTATTAAACATATAACTTTTATTGAACTCTTTTGTTTAAGTTCATGGTGACTATTAGTAGAATAGGAATACAAACTCATGTCTATGGATGTATATTATAATACGAACTTCTAAGCATGCAAACATAATATTATGTGTTTATGTAAATTTTCCTTTTAAATGAAATGTTGAATGTTGTTGATGTATAGATTGCATTTTGATGATGTGAGGAAAATAGGTTCGCAAATTACCGACACGATGTGTGTCAAGAAAAAAAATTATGTTGTTTTGGGGCTTGGAAAGCCGGGTTGTTATTTTATTCTCTTTTTACTTTTCTTGTATATAACTTTGTTTCTTTTCTCTTATTTCTTCTTCTTTTGTTTTCTTCTTCCTTTTATTTTATTCCTACATGTGCATGAGAGTGTGGTCACGTGCATCAAGTGGTAGACTTTGTAGGGTATCCTCATCATTTTTAAAAAATATAATCGAAGAAGATAATCAATCACTTTATAATGAGAATAATGAGAATAACCGTGTTAGAACACTTAGAGACCACATGAATCCCACAAGAACAAATGCACCATCATGCATAGTTTTTCCTCCTAATGCATCTCATTTTAATTTTAAACCAAGCATTATTCAACTTTTACCTTCTTTTTATGACTTAGATTAGGAAAATTTATACTTGCATCTAAGGGAATTTGAGAAGGTTTGTAACACATATAATGATTCAAATTGTTGTATGAACACCATGAGATTACAGTTTTTTCCTTTTTCATTAAAAGATAAAGCTAAAACATGGCTACAAAATTTAAGACGAGGATCCATTCGTGCTTGGGATGAAATGCAATAACAGTTTTTAAAGAAGTTTTTCCCATCTCATAAAACAAACTCTTTCAAAAGACAAATCACCACTTTCCCTCAAAAACTAGGAGAAACATTTTACCAATGTTGTGATAGGTATCGAGACTTGCTTAATACTTGCCCTCATCATGGTTTTGAAACATGGAGATTGGTTTCATATTTTTATAAAGGGTTAACACCTAGAGATAGGCAAATGGTTGAATTGATGTCCAATAGAATTTTTGAAGATAAAGACCCTGATGAAGCAATGGAGTACTTAGACTTGTTAGCTGAAAATGCTCAAAATTGGGACACCACCGGTACTTATGAGGCACTAAGTAAAACTCAACCTCATCCATCTAATGGAGGTATGTACAACCTTAGGGAAGATCATGACCTTTAAGCCAAGTTTGCATCTTTAGTTAGAAAAGTCAAGGCATTCAAATTGAAAACGAGTGGTGAATTAAAATTTGTTAAAAACATTGTGTGTCAAATATGTGAAACAAATAAACACTCAACCAATAATTATCTAACCTTGCTTTCTTTTAAAGAATGTTTCCATGAACAAGCCCATGCTTTAAATAGTTTCCAAACAGTCAACCACAACCTATACTCTCAATCATACAACCCTGGTTGGAGAAATCACTCAAATTTCAGTTGGAAGAGTGATAACAACAACGCACAAACTTCACAACCACCGTTTCAAGCACACCATAATTTCCAAAATTCTCATAGATATGCACCTCCTAATGCTCCACCTTTTATAAGAAATCTTGAGGAAACATTGCATGCATTCATTGAAAAGCAAGAGACAATCAATACTCAACTTGCTTAAAACATGACAAATTTTAAAGATACTCTTGTAAAATTGACATATGCTCTCAGTTTTTAAGAGAAAGGTAAGTTTCCATCTCAACCACAACAAAATCCCAAAGGGCAATACAATGCAAATGCAAGTAGTTCCGGAAGCCAACACATGGATCAAGTCAAATCAGTCAATACTCTTCGCAGTGGTAAGGTTATTGAAAAACCTACTCTTGAACCTTGTGAGAAAGATGATGAGTCAATCTCTAAGGGTAAGGAAATGGTTGAATCTAAAATTTGCAAAGAAACGACTGATTCCCCGCCAGCACTTCCATTTCCTCAAGTCATGACCAAACAAAGGAAAGTCAATCATAACTCTAAAATCTTTGAAACTTTCAAAAAGGTAAAAATCAATATACCTTTGCTGGATGCTATGAAACAAGTTCCTTCCTATGCTAAATGTTTGAAGGATCTATGCACTGTGAAGAGGAAACTGAATGTAAAAAGGAAAGTCTTTCTAGCTAAACAAGTAAGTGTTATTCTTCATAACAATAATGCTTTGAAATATAAAGACCCTAGTTGTCCTATAATTTCTTGCTTTATTGGAGAACATAAAATTAAAAGAGTCTTACTTGATCTCGGTGCTAGTGTGAATTTACTTCCATATTCAGTTTTTCAGAATTTGAATCTAGGTGAGTTAAAACCAACTTCTTTAACTCTTTTACTTGCCAATAGATCTATAAAAGTGTCTCAAGGAATAATTGAAGATGTTTTAGTACAAGTCGATAAATTCATTTATCATGTGGATTTTATTGTCTTGAACAGACAACCTGTTGAAGTATGTAATTCATTTCCTGTTATTTTAGGACGTCCATTTCTTACAACTTCTAACTCATTGATTAATTGTAGGAATGGACTAATGAAGCTATCATTAGGCAACATGACATTAGAGATGAATATTTTCAACATTTGCAACCAACCTAGAAATGATAATGATTTACAAGAAGTGGACTTTACTAAAAAATTAATTCATGATCAATTTCCAATCACTTCTAGTGGAATTGAGATTAATGAATTTGATGATTTGCAAATGATTTATTTTCAGCAAAAATCAAAGACAAGTAATTGGAGGCCGCAAATTGAGAAATTGCCACTATGATCAACTAAGTCCATACCTTCAAGTGTTTAACCACCCAAACTTGATTTGAAGTCATTGCCAACCAATCTTAAATACTAATTTTTGGGAGAAAATGAAACTTTTTCGGTAATAATCTCTTCCAAACTTAATACACTTCAAGAAGGTAAGTTATTACAAACTCTGAAAATGCACAAAATGCATTAGGATGGACCCTAGCTGATGTAAAAGGAATTAGTCCTTTGATTTGTACACACAGAATTTATTTGGAGGAAGATGCTAAACTCTCTAGAGAAATGCAACAAAGGTTAAATACTAATATGAAAAAAGTAGTGAAAAATGAAGTCATTAAGCTTTTAGATAATGAAATCATTTATCCTATTTCTGACAGCAAATGGGTAAGTCATACTTAAGTTGTACCCAAGAAGTCTGAAGAGTTAATTCCCACTAGAACTGTTACTGGTTGGCGTATGTGCATTGACTATAGGAAACTTAATTCAATTACTAGAAAAGATCATTTTCCTTTACCTTTCATGGATCAAATCCTAGAAAGAGTTGCAAATCATGCATTTTATTATTTCCTAGATGGCTATTCGGGTTACAACCAAATTGAAATTGCTTTAAAAGATCAAGAGAAGACTACTTTCACATGTCCATTTGGTACTTTTGCATATCAAAAGATGCCTTTTGAATTATGTAATACACCAGCCACATTTCAAAGATGCATGCTTAGTATATTTAGTGATATGGTTGAACATTTTCTTGAGATTTTCATGGATGATTTTTCTATTTTTAGCGATTCATTTGATGATTGTTTGACTAACTTAGAAAAGGTTTTGACCAAGTGTGAAGAGAAGAATCTTGTGCTAAATTGGAAAAAAGGTCACTTTATGGTAAAAAACAACATTGTACTTAGTCACATTATTTCATCAAAAGTAATTGAGGTTGACAAATCTAAAATCAAGTTAATTGCAAACTTGCCAACACCAAAATCTATTAAAGATGTTAGATCATTCCTAGGACATGCTAGTTTTTATAGAAAGTTCATTAAAGATTTTAGTGTAATTTCTAAGCCTTTAAGTAACCTTCTAACAAAGGATACTATTTTTGAATGGACTGAAAATTGTGAAGAAGCCTTTGTTAAACTTAAAAACTTGCTTACTTGTGCTCCTATTATTCAATCTCCTGATTGGTCATTACCTTTTGAAATAATGTGTGATGCTAGTGATTATTGCATAGGTGCTGTTTTATGACAAAGAAAAGATAAGAAACCTTGTGTAATTTACTATGCAAGTAAAACTTTAAATAGTGCTTAAATGAATTATACCACCACTGAAAAAAATTACTTGCAGTAGTATTTGCATGTGAAAAATTCAAGTCTTATCTTGTTGGCTCACTTGTTGTTTTTAGTGATCATGCAGCATTGAAATATCTTCTTTCTAAGAAAGATTCTAAGGCTAGATTAGTGCAGTAGATTTTGTTACTTCAAGAATTTGATATCACAATCAAAGATAAAAAAGGTAGGGAAAATGTTGTTACAGATCACTTATCAAGATTGACAACAGATTTGAAAATTGACATCACACCAATCAATGACTGCTTTCCTGATGAGTCTTTACTTTACATCTCTACAATGCCTTGGTTTGCTAATATTGTCAATTTTCTTGTTTTAGGACAATTGCCAACTCATTAGAGTACTCAAGATAAAAGAAAGTTTTTGAACGAAGTGAAGAATTTTTATTAGATGACCCTTATTTATTCATGTAAACACCTAAAAGAAAATATATATATATATAGACAGAACTAATGAAGTAGTTTTCGCTGTCGATTTCTCGATCGGCAGCAACGCAGTTTTCGCTGCCGATTTCTCGATCGGTTTCTACTGTCGATTTCTGCATCTACAGCGAAGCAGTTTTCGCTGCCGATTTCTCGATCAGCAGTGACACAGTTTCTGCTGTCGATTTCTGCATCTGCAGCGAAGCAGTTTTCGCTGCCGATTTCTGCATCGGCAGCAACGCAGTTTGCACTGCCGATTTCTGCATCGGCAGCGATGCAGTTTTCATCTTAAAAAATAAAATAATAATAATTTTTTTAAGGAGCTGAGAGGGAGAGGTAAAACTGGTTTTCGATAGACCAAAACAAGGATAAGAACACATCTAAACCCACCCCCAAACACTCACCTCATTTAATGGGGTGTATAAATATAAGGAGGAGAGAGAAGGTAACCCTAGCTTTTATCAAAGTTGCTGCAACTGTATGTCCAGTTGCTTGTTACTCTCCCTTTCTCCTCCCCAACAGAAACCTAAGCCTTGTAAACGTGTGAGGGAGAGAGAGAAGACCTTGAGAGAAGATTGGACAGCCACCTAGAGAGAGAGAGAGGAGGGAACCAACGTGAGAGGAAGAAGAAGGAAGAAAACCAGCAAGAGAGGAGGAAGAACACTGTCAAACCTTCCTCAAATCTAGCTAGATTCGTAAGGTATGGGTCATGAAACTTCCTTCCTCTTCTCCTTAAGATTTAGAACCGGAAATGAAGAAGAAAAACCCTAAGAAAATTGAACTATGACCTAAGCTAGCTGTGAAGAAAACAGAAATTTACTAAGAGGACAAAGAAAACATAAATGAAATGAGGCCACTTTCAGAACATCTAGTAAAGAAAAATGAATAAAATAGAAACAACAAATCATACTAGGGGGCCGACTTTAACTATAGGGTTGGTCGGCATGCAATGTGTGTGTTTTGCTGGGATTGGCTGAAGGATTATGTGCTGGAATGGATAGTTTCAATGTGTGTATTCTGCTGGAATGATTGAAAGATATATGCTGTAATTGATGGTTTTCAATGCGTGTCTTCTGCAGCGAAATTTCAATTCGCTGCCGAAACTGTATCGGCTGCAGCAAATTAGTATTCGCTGCCGAAATTGAGTCTTCTGCAGCGAATCAGCATTCGCTGCAGAATTGTGTATTCTGCAGCAAATTTCGAGTCGCTGCCGAAAATGTGTCGGCCGCAGCGAATTAGCATTCACTGTCGAAACCGAGTCTTTTGCAGCGAATCAGCATTCGCTGCAGAATTGTGTGTTCTACAGCAAAGTTCGAGACGCTGCCAAAAATGTGACGGCTGCAGCGAATAAGTATTCGCTGCTGAAATTAAGTCAGCTACAACGAATTAGAATTTGCTGCCGTATTGGGTGTTTGACAGTGAAATTTTGATTTGCTGCCAAAAATGTGTCGGCCGCAGCGAATTAGCACTCGCTGCCGAAACCGATTCTTCTACAGCAAATTTCGAGTCGCTGCTGAAAATGTGACAAAATTGAGTCAGTTGCAGCGATTGAGTCACATTTTCAGCAGCGAAATTGAGTCAGTTGCCGAAACCGATTCTTCTACAACGAATAAGTATTCGCTGCCGAAATTGAGTCAGTTGCAGCGAATTAGAATTCGCTGCCGAATTGGGTGTTTTGCAGCGAGATTTCGATTTGCTGCCAAAAATGTGTCGGCCGCAGCAAATTAGCATTCGCTGCCGAAACCGAGTCTGCAGAATTGTGTGTTCTGCAGTGAATCAGCATTCGCTGCAGAATTGTGTGTTCTACAACAAATTTCGATTCGCTGCCGAAAATGTGATGGCTGCAGCAAATAAGTATTTGCTGCCGAAATTGAGTCTTTTGCAGCGAATTAGAATTCGCTGCCGAATTTATGTTTCGCAGCGAAACTGCGATTCACTGCCTTGAGAGGATAGCTGAGTTTAAGATTTTGGTTGATTACAAGAATTGGTGCAACTATATGTACTATAAATTGTGTATACTATGTACATGAAGAAACTACAAATATCATGCATCAACCATGGAATAATGTTAATGTTTTATTTTTCCTGCTAGATCATTTAATTATCATTATTACTAATAAGCAATTGCATTCTCTTAAATATTTTACACTACAACAGGGACATCACATCAACGAGATGCCTAGGAAACCGGATACACGGGAACCTACTTTTGCAAGGAATCATGTAGTTGCATCCTAACTCATGATGTATTTTGTATGGATCAATGTGTTAAACGTATAACTTTTATTCAACCCTTTTGTTTAAATTTGTGGTGACTATTAGTAGGATAGGAATGCAAACTCATGTCTATGGATGTAATATTATAATATGAACTTCTAAGCATGCAAAAATAATATTATTTGTTTATGTAAATTTCCCTTTTAAATAAAATGTTGAATGTAGTTGATGTATGGATTGCATTTTGATGATGTGTAGAAAATAGGTTCGCAATTTATTGACACGATGTGTGTCAAAGAAAAAAATTTTTTTGTTGTTTTGGGGCTTGAAAAGCCAGGTTGTTACAATTCAAATATTGTTCTAATCAAACATTTCGAAGATGCATTCCTGACAATAAGGTAGGTAGTGTCATTAAATTTTGTCATTCTGAGGTATGTGGGGTGCCATTTCTCATCAAGAAAGACAACTGCAAAAATTTTATAAAGTGGATTTTACTGGTTCAACATGTTCAAGGACTCACATGTATTTCGCAAGACTTGTGAGAATTGTCAAAAGTTAGGATCTATTTCAAAATGTCACATAATATTTTTAAATCCTATTCTTGTCATTTAGATCTTTGATTGCTGGGGTATAGATTTTATGGGTCTATTCCCTCCATCATTTGATTTCTTTTTTTTATCAAAATATAAATATATAAAATATCAAAAAAAATATAGAAAGCTGGTGAACCAGCAAGTTTAGCAAGATAGGATGACCAGAAAAGAAAGGAACAGGCTTCTTTAGGATCAAAAAGCAAACTGCTAAAAGAAAGCAACTATTAAGAGGGGCCTTTAAAAGAAGGAGCCCATCTTAAAAGAAACCTAAGAAAATAAGAACAGGAAACAAGTAGAGGCTGAAGCAGGACGTTGATATAGAAGAATCAGTCGTAGCTACAAAAACTAAATACAAGAGAAAACAGGAGCCAAAAATCCAACAGGAGAAGTGTAGAGCAAAGAAGCTAAAACTGTGGAATACAGAGGAAGCCATGGAAGAAAACCACTGAAACATCGAAGTCCACAAGTAAACGGCCAATAAAGAGGGCATACAGCAACGGAAAATAGAAACCACAAGCTGAAGCCAAAAGCAGACAAGCCGATGAGCACGAGGGGAAGCCATGCAGAAAGGGAACAAAAACAAAGCAAGACAACGCAGATGAGTGGAGCCATTAAAAATAATGTTGCACCATAAGGAGGCCCCACGTGGAAAGGGACCAGAAGCAGTAAAAAAAAAAAGAGGGAACCAGCCAATGAGGAGAGCACAAAACCCCACTAGACAGCCTGTGAAACATTTAAGAGCCTACAACAATAAATGAGTGAAATGCCAAGTCACCAAGAGGATGGGCACGTGGAAAGGAAAGCAATGAATCAGGAGAGCACACCACAAGCAGACAACAATAAGCACTCCTAAATGAATCAGAAGACATGCAAAACCATTCAAAGCAAACAGATATAAGAAATGGTCTAGATTTACTAACTTTGAAGCCAAAGAGACACAATTCTGTGGAATGAGAAATGGGGAAGGAAGAAAAAGACCCATCTCCTCCGACCAAGCAAACAAACAATTACCACCTCCAAAACCTCAACAAGGGAAGACCTCCCAAACCAACCAAGCTAACAGCACAAGAAAGGACGAGAGAAAAAGAACAAAACACCCAACCAGCATACCAAAAGTGTAGAGAGGCAAGACTAAGAAACAAAGAGCATAACTTCAGCCAATGTGGAGAGAGGTATGATCCCGCTCATGAAAATGAAAAACAGTACAGAACAGGATCTGAAATTTGCGAAAGAGAGAAACAATGGTAGAGCACGTCCCCTTAAAAATATTTTATTCCTCTCCTCCCAAATTATATAGACCAAAATGCCAAAAGAAACACGCCTCACTCTGCCATCAGCATTGTTGCCACCCCTATATAGACCTCGAATGGCACTGCTTATGGAAGACATGCTCCGTGATATGTGCAACCATTGTTTAATCAATCCCTAGAGAGTAGCGATCTAGTGGCAACTGAAAAGGAGGTGGCTATGGGACTCTTCATCCACCTGGCAGAAAACACAAGATGAATCCATTTGGAGGAAATGGAGCCGATCTCGTGTGCGAAGTCTTCCCAAAACAGCTAACCACAAGATGAAATTGTATCTTGGCATGGACTAAGACTCCCACTCAACCTTTTTCCAACGCACGGGAGAGCTATAAAACCTCAAGAACTCATAGGCATGGGCCGTGAAAGGACCAGTAGAGCTGCTCTAGAGTGCCATCAAAGAGAGAGTTTGAGCTTGACCACCAACCAGTCCAACAAGTTTATCTCGCAGGTTGATGATGGATTTCCATAAAGGAGAGGAACTTGGGGAAGCTGTTGTATCCCAAATGGTGTGAGACCGTAAATAGTAATGGTGTACCCATTGTATCCAAATAGAATCAGCTTTAAAATGAATCTTCCATATCTATTTAGCAACACAACTATTATTGCGAGCCTTTATGTCAAAAAAACCCAGTCTACCTTCAGCTTTAGGAAGACACACTATACGCCAAGCACCCAAAGCAGATTTGCTCCTAGAGACATTACCAGTCCACAAGAAATTTCGACAAAGATAGATGATTTGCCTGATAACAGAATGTGGGATACAAAATATATTCAGCCAAAAATGCACCATACCAAAAGGGACAGACTTAAGCAACTCCATTCTCCCAGCATAACTAAGATGCTTCCCCAGCCAACCATTAATAGTCAATTCTAGCTTGTGAAGAAGAGGGGAGAATTGACTTGCAAGAAGTCTATGGGGACTAAGAGGAATACCAAGATAATGAAAGGGAAAGGATCCTTCAACAAAGCCAGTGTCCAAAAGAATAAGCTGCTTAATGTTGTCTGCCACACCGCCAAAGAAAATAGAGGATTTGTTGGCATTGATAACTAGACCTGAAATCTGGCCAAAAGTGGTTAAATGCTGAAACAGGGAAGAGACAAAATGCCTATCACCTCTTGAAAACAAGATCACATCATCAGCAAATGCAAGATGACAAATACTGAGAGAATTACACTTTGAGTAGAAACAGAAACCAGGAGACAAAGAAGTCATATAAAGCATTCTAGAGAGATATTCCATGCAAGCAAGAAAAAGGTAGGGGGATAGAGGGTCACCTTGGCGGACACCATTCTTCCCAGGGAAAAACCCGAAAATACTGTCATTGACAGCTACAGAATATGAAGCAGTTTCAACACACTGCATAATTAAGTGGACAAAGTGGTTGGGAAACCCAAGTAACAACAAGAGTTGGCGAAGAAAAGGCCATTGAACCAAATCAAAGGCTTTTTTAAAATCAATCTTCAACAAGCAACGGGGAGAGGATCTTTTCCTTTCATAATTGCGAAGAAGTTCTTGGAGTAAGTGAATATTGTCTGCCATCATTCTTCCACCTAGAAAGGCATTCTACATCGGACTGATAATAGTGGCAAGAGCATGAGATAATCTGGCTTATAACAGATGGAATTAACATTGGCTGGAAATCTTGGCAAGAATCTTGGCAATCACCTTATATATAACATTACAGCTGGAAATTGGATGAAAATCAGAAGCAGATGAAGTATTGGCTAATTTAGGAATTAAAGCAATGATGGAGTGATTTATTTGCTTAAGCATGGCACTTGACTCGAAAAAGTCCTTTACTGCAGGACAAAAGTCCCCTCCTAAAACATCCAAGACTTTTTGAAAAAACAAGATGAGTATCCATCAGCCCAGGAGCTTTAGCATCATCAATGGCAAATAATACATTCTTGATGTCCAAATCAGAGACTGGAGCAAAAAGAGAGGCACGAGAGGTAGCATCTAGGCAAGGGCCATGCTGAATAACAAAAACATCAAAAGGGAGGGTGTCTGTAGGAGTACCAAGTAAACGATTGTAATAATCAACAAAGACTGCCCACTTATACATATTAGTCGTAGTAGATTATGTTTAAAATGGATAGAGGCAATTCCAAGTCAAAATAGTGATCACAAAACAATGATAAAATTTTTGAAAGAAAATGTTTTGAGTCAATTTGGAGTCCCTCGAGCCATGATAAGTGATGGTGGAATATATTTCTGCAACAAGTCATTTGAGTCTTTAATGAAGAAATATGGAATCACACATAAAGTTGGCACCTCTTATCACTCTCAAACAAGTGGACAAGTAGAGCTTGCAAATAGGGAGATCAAACATATTTTGGAGAAAACAATGAACCCTAATAGGAAAGACTGATCTTTAAGACTTAATGATGCACTTTGAGCTTATCGAACTGCTTATAAAACATCATTAGGTATGTCACCTTATAAACTGGTCTATGGAAAACCTTGTCACTTGCCTGTGGAACTTGAACATAAAGCTTATTAGGCTATTAAAGCTTTCAATTCAAATCTGGATGATGCTAGTCAACTACGAAAATTACAAATAAATGAGCTTGAGGAAATAATAAATGATGCATATGAAAATTCAAGAATTTATAAAGCGAGAATTAAAGAGTTTTATGACAAGAAAATACTGAGAAAAACATTCAATGTTGGTCAAAAAGTCTTGCTTTATAATTCTCGATTGCATTTATTTCCTGAAAAATTAAGATCAAGATGGAGCAGTGCTTTTATTGTGAAACATGTGTATCTATATGGGGCCTACGACATCGAGAATCCAAAGAATGACAATGTTTTCAAGGTAAATGGACATCGTCTGATAGTTTACTTTGATAATTTTTCAATTGAACATGACTTTATTGAATTGGGTGATCTTGTATATAAAGATTGATTTTTTTTCTCATATTATTTTTGTGTTTCTTTTTGAGTGATTTTTGCTAGTTTGTCTCACCATGGTCAAATGGCGGATAACGGTACTCCGTGACGTAAGTCAGTTTTTTCAGTTTCCCATAATAACTGATATATGTGTATATATTTGTGCAATTCTTTGAATCTCTCTTTCAATTCTCATTTAAAAATGAACACTAATCTTAACAAATTGAAAAAGTATTTTCCCGCTCTGCCTCAGAATGCGATTAAAAAAATTTACCGTGCTAGATATGAAAGATTGAGGTTGTTAATGAATCATGGAATTCTTAAAGATATTCGCTGGTTGATTGAAGCAAAGGTCCGATTATCAAGTGAGTCCTCGAATTTGTTCATTTCGTATATGCCTGAAACAGGTAAAAGCACTTTTGTAAAGAAATGTCATGCAAAACGACTAAAAGCCTATCATCGATGTGCTAAATGGACTTGTAATGCACAATGTCATTCTTTAGGAATGGTATCTATAAACCCTGAAGATAAAATATAATTCATTAACGATGGCCTGAGTAAGGAGTCTTTAGATAATCTTCTATTGACTCTTGAGACACATCCTAGTGGAGATGTGCATCGTGCAATTCATAATTTATGGCCACTATTTCATAAAGAACATGATCGACTTAGTCTTGGAAATCTAACTAAAAAAGACCATATTTGCTAGTTTTTAAAAAAACTGCATGGGAAGCCTGTCCCCGACCCATAAATGGTGTTTAAGTCATTCTTGGACATAAAACAAAGAAAGATGTGAGCCACAATCACAACTACCTGCACATACACAAGCTTTTTCCAAAGTAAATAAATAAATAGAGAGAGAGAGAGACTCCGGCTGACCTACATATAGGTGTTATGATTGTCTTTCTAATTTCTCATCTATAAAATCCTCTCTTCCTTCCTTTCATTTCTATTCAACCCATACATTCATCAAATACAAAATTGTGTAGAAATGGCAAGTTCCTCAGGTCATCATATAAGAAATATTTGTGTTTTCGGTGGATCTAGTCTTGGATAAGAAAAGGAGTTTTTAAAATCAGCAAATCATCTTGGTCAAGTGCTAGCTGAGAGAAATATTCATTTAGTGTATGGGGGAGGCAGTCTTGGGTTAATGGGAGGTGTGTCAATAGCTGCATTTTTAGAAGTTAGTCAAGTTTTAGGGGTTCTCCCCGAAGCTTTGGTACAAGGGGACATCATTGGAAAAATAATTGGAGAGGAACTACAGGTCTCCACAATGTCTGCTCGAATGAATGCAATGTTTGACCATACTGATGCCTTCATTGCCTTACCAGGTAATCTAGGCATATTGGAAAAGATCTTACATATTTCCTCTTGGGTCCAACTGCACATTCACCATAAACCTATAGGTTTGTTAAATGTTAATGGTTATTATGATAAGTTGTTGTATTTTCTTCATCATGTTATAGAACAGGAATTTCTAACATCTTCTACACGACAAATCATAATCTCTACTACTACTGTTGAACAATTAATTGACCAACTACAATTTTTCTTTCAACTAAGGAAAGCCGTAAAAAGCTTAGATTGGATTTGAGCCTTCATTTGTGAATCTTTATGTCTTTTGGTTTTAATATTGTGTTTTGTTGTTTCTTATATTTGTTTCAGTGTATTTCAGGTTTGTCAGTGTTCGTTATTTCAGGTGATATCTTCTATACTTTATCTTTCTACCTTTAAATATTGAAGACAATATCTCGTTTTAGTTGGGGAGAGAGGGTAGTAGCTAAAAAAAAACTAACTGTGTTTTCTATTTCATAAAGCATATGCGAAATTATTGTTACTATAATAGTAGAGTAAGGAAAACTTTTTATGACTCTTGAGATGCATCTTAGTAATTATTCGTAACAAGGTCTATCATAATACTTCTTAAAATATTCAGATTTACAAACTCTTGTACTATTATCACTTAATTCTGCTCATATACTTATTTAACATGTATTTTTAAACCTTAATTTACACACACACTTTAAACATATGATTGTGCGTTGCATATTGGATTATTACATTATTTATGTTCTTTTGTTAAAGGTAACAACTAAGGGAAAGGGATAGTATATAATTAAAAAAATAAAGAAAAACAAAGAAAAAAATGATAATAATAAAAATATAGATAAGTTTGGTTTTATAGCCTCCCTAACTTAAGCAATGAAGCCCGAAGGAGTGTTTTAACACCTAATACCCTAAAGTCAACTGACTTGGGAGATATTGGCCCAACGTTTGTTACATAGGTTGAGGAGAAAAACTTAAGGGAATCAAGCATTGCACTATCTACATATTAGTATCTGCAACCCGAGTTACTAAGCTCGTAGGGATGTCTTAACACCTAATGCTTTAAAACCAACTGGTCTGGGAGTCATTAGGTGAAAGCTCATTACATAGATTAAAGATGCATGATGTTTTAAATTATATGTATATATATTAAAAAAACAAAAATAATAATCACAACCTAAAGAAGTTAATCTTAAATATTAGAACAAAAATTTTATTTTCTTCCAAGAAAAGCCCTATAATTATGTATTGATACATTGAGCACAAAAGAAAGGTTTATGAATATCTTGTTAAGAGGTATTGAGCAGGTATATAAATTTAATGAGAGTTTGTTTATCTGGATAGATTAATGAAAGTTAAATGATGACTATCTTTCTTTGTGGAATTTACAAAGTATTTTTCTATTTTAACGCTTTGATTACTAGGGACTAGTAATAAGCTAGTTAGAGGGTGTGATTGATACTTAAAAGTGTATTTTATTAAGGTTTTATATCATCATTTTACACTTGAAGTATCAATAACTCCTTAACTAAAGCATGTTTTATAATAATACATCTAATAATATAAGACACCTTTAATTTATGGTAAATATTCATTTTAAATACAGGCCTATCACATAAATGAAAGGATTGATTGATGAATTTAAGAACAGAAATTGACAGGACAAAGAGATGACCAAACTTAGAAAAGAGATGTCGGTGCAATCCAAACCAAAATACTACTTAGTAATTAGATCATATCTAGAGCTGTAGATCTCAGATTTAGAGCCTACAACTTTCATATGGAACCCAAGATCTAAAAAGGCCATTTTCAAGTTCAAATTGTTGTAACAACAAAGAAGCTCAAATCTGTCTTCCAGCCTGAGCACTGTTCAGTTTTTTGGCCATATCTGGAGTTCTAGAAGCCAAAATGAGCTGAATGTTTTACACAAGAAAGCTGAGACAATTTCCTAGAACTTTCATGTTTTCAAGTGGCTCTAATTTGGACGTCATCAATGACGTTTTGGGCAGACAAGAGAAGATAAGGATTGTCACCAAGTCAAGGGTTGGTCATCTACTCATCAATTAGTCATCAAATCAATAGTTTCTACTTTTGGCCTATAAAAGGAGGCATTTGCCATGTATTTAGGCATCTTGGTGTCCATATCAAGATCATGCTCTTCTTTTATCTCTTTGTATTTTTTGTAATGTTTATGCTTTGCTTTCATTAATATCAAGTTTATACCTTTCATTTCCTTTCATTTACTTAGTTAACTTTTATCTTATTTATATTTTTATTTTGATTATTTATTTTTTTTCTTTCATTATGTTTAGCTAAGTTTATTATGTCAAGGTGAAAAGGTTACACTAATGGTGTAATAATAAGCATAGTGTAAACTTAATATGGACTTTAACGTTTGATACTAACATGTTTTGTATTTGTTATCTTGTTCACTCTTTAATACTTTGCTTCTTAAATGACTAATCTTGATTTATGTTGGATAACACTTGGTACAACAAATGCTTGGCACTTTCGTAACCCATACTGTATGGTATAGCTGACACCTAAGCTATGAAAGGAACTTGATTTGTTGTTAACATAAGTTATAATCATTAATGCTTAATGAGTGACATGACTAAAAGATTGATGTCTTCTCCCAAGTGTAGGAGTATCGAAGTAATAAATAACCCAGCAAGACCGGGGTCAAACCACAAAAAGGTTAAATGTATAAATTATAGACAACAACAACAACAATAACAATAACAATAACAATTATAATAACAACAACAATAATAATAATATTAACAATAACAATAATAATAATAATAATAATAATAATAATAAAGAAAAAAAAGAGAAGAAGAAGAAGATGATGAGAACTTTGAGATGGAATATTAATGTAAGGATTAAACAATGATAATAACAACTATCAAGGTTAGAGGATCCACTAATGGTATGTCAAACAAGTATAGTATAAACTCTTATTATTTAATTGGAAACCACGCATAAAAGAGGTTCCAATTTGATTATAGATTGTTAACATGATTACATTAGTCATCTTATTTGATTAATGTTAATACTTGTAAATCTCATCAAGCATTCAAGATTATAACTTATGTTAATAACAAATCAAGTTTCTTTCATAGCTCATGTGTCGGTTATACCATACAGTATGGGCTATGAAAGTGTCAAGCATTTGTTGTACCAAGTGTTATACAACGTAAATCAAGATTAGTCATTTAACAAGCAAAGTATTAAAGAGTGAACAAGATAACAAATACAAAACATATTAGTATCAAACATTAAAGTCTATATTAAGTTTACACCATACTTATTCTTACACCATTAGTGTAACCTTTTCACCTTGACATAATAAACTTAACTAAATATAATGAAAGAAAGAAAAATAAATAAACAAAATACGAACATAAATAACATAAAAAGTTAACTAAGTAAATGAAAGGAAATGAAAGGCATAAACTTGATATTAATAAAAGCAAAGCATAAATATTATAAAAAATACAAAGAGAGAAAGCAAGAGCATGATCTCGATCTAGAAACCAAGATGCCTAAATGCATGGCGAATGCCTCCTTTTATAGGTCAAAATTGAGAATTATTGATTTGATGACTAATTAATGAGTGGGTGACCAACTCTTGACTTGGTGATAATCCTTATCTTCTCTTGTCTGCCCAAAACCTCATTGATAATGTCAAAATTGAAGCCATTTGAAAACATGAAAGTTGTAGGCAATTATCTCAGTTACCTTATGTAAAACATTCAGATCATTTGGACTTTTATAACTCTAGATATGGGCCAAATAGTAAACAGTGCTCGAGCTAGAAGACAGATTCAGACTTCTTTGTTGTTGCTCCAATTTGGACTTGAAAATAGCCTTTTTAGATCTTAAGCTCCATATAAAAGTTGTAGGCCTATGTCTTATCTTTTCATCCATATAAAGTGGACCTAAATCTAAGATGTACGAATCCAGATATGATTTAATTACTAAACAGTGTTCCGATTTGGACTACATTAGCATCTCTTTACGGAGTTTAGCCATCTCTTTGTCCTTTCAATTTCAGTTCTTAAATTCATCAATTAATCCTTTCATTTATGTGATAGGCCTGCATTTAAAATAAATATTTACCATAAATTAAAGGTATCTTATATTATTAGATATGTTATTATAAAACATGCTTTAGTTAAGGAGTTATTGATACTTCAAGTGCAAAATGATAATATAAAACCTTGATAAAAATGCACTTTTAAGTACTAATCAATAAGATTTACAAGGAATTATCATCATTTTTTTTGCTCTTTTTTTTTGTTTTTATTTTAAATTATATACTATCATTTTCTCTTAGATGTTACATTTAACAAAAGAACATAAATAATGTAATAATCCAATGTGCAACCCACAATCATATGTTAAAGTGTGTATGTGTGTGTAAATTAAGGTTTAAAAATATATGTTAAATGAGTATATGAGTAGAATTAAGTGATAACAACGTGAGAGTTTGTAAACCTAAATATTTCAAGAAGTATTAAGATAGACTTTATTAAGAATGGTTACTAAAATGTGTCTCAAAAGTCAAAAGAGCTCCTTTACTCTGCCATCCTAGTAACAATAATTTAGCACATGCTTTATGAAATGAAAAACATAATTAATTTTATTATTTTTATTTAGCTACTACCCTCTCCCCCAACCAAAACGAGACATTGTCTTCAATATTCTAAAGTAGAAAGATAGAGTATAAAAGATATCACATAAAATAACGAACATTGACAAACCTGAAACACACTTAAACAAAAATAAAAAATAACAAAACATAATAATAAAACAAAAGGACACAAAAAATTTACAAATGAAGACTCAAATTTAATCTAAGCTTTTTATGGCTTTCCTTATATGACCAATTTTTTCGACTCATGAAAGGATCAATTACAGAAATGAAATATTGTAGTTGATCAATTAATTGTTCAGCAGTAGTAGCAGAGATTATGATTTGTCGTGTAGAAGATGTTAAAAATTCATGTTCTATAACATGATCAAGAAAAGACAACAACTTATCATAATAACCATTAACATTTAACAAACTTGTGGGTTTATGGTGAATGTACAGTTGGGCCCAAGAGAAAATATAAAAGATCTTTTCCAATGTGCCTAGACCACCTGGTAAGGCAATGAAGGCATCAACATGGTTAAACATTGCATTCATTTAAGCAGATATTGTGTAGACCCATAGTTCCTCTCCAATTGTTTTTCCAATGATGTCCCCTTGTGCTAAAACTTCGAGAACGACCCCCAAAACTTGATTACCTCCTAAAAATGTAGCTATTGACACACCTCTCATTAACCCCAGACTGCCTCTCCTATACACTAAAAGAATCTTTCTCTTATCTAGCACCTGACTAAGATGATTTGTTGATTCTAAAAACTTTTTTTCTTTCTCAAGACTAGATCTACCAAAAACACAAATACTTTTTATTTGATGACTTGAGGAACTTGTCATTTCTACACAATTCTATATTTGATGAATGTATGGGTTGAGTGGAAATGAAAGGAAGGAAGAGAGGATTTTATAGATGAGAAATAAAAAGGGCAATCATACCACCTATGTCTCACTCACTCTCTCTTTATTTATTTATTTTTAAAAAAAGCATGTGTATGTACAAGTAGTTGTGATTGTGGCTCACATCTTTCTTTGGTTTTACATTTAAAAACAGCTTAAATGCTCTCTATGGGTCGCGGATAAGCTTCCCATGCAGTTTTCTTAAAAACTGGCAAACAGGGTCTTTTTTAGTCAAATTCCCAAGACTAAGTCGAGCATATTCTTTATGAAATAATGACCATAAATCATGAATTGCACGATGCATATCTCCACTAGGATGCGTCTCAAGAGTTAATAAAAGATTATATAAAGATTCTTTACTCAAGCCATCCTTAATGAATTGTGTTTTATCTTCACGGTTTATAAATATCATTCCTAAAGAACAACATTGTGCATTACAAGTACATCTGGCACATCGATGACAGACTTTTAATCATTTTGCACGATGTTTCTTTACAAAAGTGCTTTTACCTATTCCAGGCATGTGTGAAATGAAGGAATTCGAGGACTCACCTAATAATCAGACCTGTGCTTCAATCAACCAACGAATATCTTCAGGAATTTCATGATTCAGTAACAATCTCAATCTTGCACATGTAGTATATTAAATTTTTGTAATCACATTCTAAGGCATAGCGGGAAAATACGTTTTTAATTTTTCAAAATTAGTTTCCATTATCAAATGAGAGTTAGAAGAGAGATTCAAGGAATTCCACAAATATATACATAGATATCAGTTATTATGAGAAATTAAAAGAACCGACTTAAGTCACAGAGTACCGTTGTCTGACATTTGACCGGGTTGAGAGAAGCAAGCAAAAACCATTAAAAAAGAAACACAAAAACAATATGAAAGAAAAAAAATTCAATCTTTATATACAAGATCACCCAATTTAATAGAGTCATTTTCAACTGAAAAATTGTCAAAGTAAACTTTCAAACAATGTCCATTTACCTAGAAAACATTGTCATTCTTTGGATTCTCAATATCACAGGTCCCATATGATACACATGCTTCACAATAAAAGGACCGCTCCATTTTGATCTTAGTTTTTCAGCAAATAAATGCAGTCGAGAATTATAAAGCAAGATTTTTTTACCAACATTGAATGTTTTTCTCAAAATATTCTTATCATGAAACTCTTTAATTCTTAATTTATGAATTCTTGAATTTTCATATGCATCATTTCTTATTTCGTCAAGCTCATTTATTTGTAATTTTTGCAGTTGACTAGCATCATCCAGATTTGAATTGAAAGCTTTAACTCAATATACACAACAGCAAATAAAGAAAAATAAGCTTTAACCCCCCAACTTAGATTTTGCTAGTCCTCAAGCAAAACAAAACATAAAACCTTTGAAATAAAAAGAATAATAACAATCATAATTAAGCTCGATTCATCACACTTGAAGGACTTATCATGCAAACATTGATATCTTTAACTCAATATACACAATAGCAAATAAAGAAAAATAAGCATACTCATATTCTCTAAATCAAACATCCATACAAAATTTCCAAATTCAGTCATATGTATCGTGCAACCAACATAATTGATTCATACGAAAATTCAACTTGTAATCTTCCCTTCTCACCAACACAAACAAGGTAGCAAACTAGAGAAATATCTATATTTTTCTTTCTTTCTTTCTTTCTTCTTTTTTTTGTAAAGATATGATTTATTCTTTGTCTTTAAGTAGTCACTTCCCTTTTTACGCGAATACAAACATTTGTGATGAATGCACCCGGTTACTCACAAAGTCACAAACTTAAAGTGCTTTGCATACTCATATTTTAAGCTGCCGTTTGACGTAAAGATAAACATTTGTGATGAATACCCCTAGTTACTGAGCAACTCAAAACATTGGAGTAGATAGAACTTTGTACACATTTATTTATTTATTTGTGTAATAATTATTACTCTACTTACTTAAACCTTGTTTAGGACTGGATCAAAAGGGATAATCACATGTAAAGCATCATACTTATCTTTTATGCATAATCACACAACTCACACAACTTTTACAAGGAAATATGTACTTTGGTCATCTTAAAAAAAAGTATGCTATATCTTGCTTTATAAGATATTATCTATCCCAAATTAAAGCATGCAATGTTCAACATAATAATGAGTCCAAAAATATAATGATGATCCTAAACAAGTCTCATTCACATACGAATGCAAGGTTTTTTTTTTTAAACAAGCATGGTTATCTCAAGCATTCAACATAATGAAATATCTAAAATTAAGTTTTACATTATCCTTAATGTAAAAGAGAAAGAGAAGAAAAGTATAAAGATTAGAAAATTGTTACTCCCCTTCTATTTTCAAGGATGAATGTGTGATTGAATTGGGCATGAGCTGACTCCTTGCTTAATTTTTTTTTAACCTGCATATTACAACTAAAAGAAAACATTGATTTTTTTTTTATATTTTTTTTGAAAATAAAGAACCTCACACCCT
>SRLM01000808.1:39219-63155 GCA_015708895.1 Populus ilicifolia | reverse complement strand
AAAACCATGATAAAAATGCACTTTTGAGTACTAATCAGTACCCAACTCCATATGTGCTCGGGCAATGCATATAAGCCTAATATCTAGACATGTGTTAGGCCTTCATGGGCCCTACCCTTGATT
Source organism: Populus ilicifolia (assembly GCA_015708895.1). Lineage (NCBI taxonomy): Eukaryota > Viridiplantae > Streptophyta > Magnoliopsida > Malpighiales > Salicaceae > Populus > Populus ilicifolia. The sequence goes on along the minus strand of SRLM01000808.1, from coordinate 63,032 downwards.
ATAAGCCATATAACATGGTTGAATACTCATGGGCCCAACAAGTGTTTTAATCTCAATCAGTTATTCCCTCATTAGCATATGTAAGGGTTAGCATATGTAAAGGATATCTTCCCTCATTAATTCATGTTTAAGGGATTTTTATCCCTTATTAATGCTATTTTACCCTCTATACTCAAGGGAAAAAATTAACTTTCATAGACTATAAATACCTAGTAAACTATTCATGTAAGAGGTTTAAGATTTTACATTCAAAAACACATATATGTCTAGTATAAGAACAACCTGGTCCTTAGAATTTAATGATCTCTAGGATATTTATTACTTTTTTTTCTATAAAATTACTAATTTTATCATCTAACGGTCCTCAAATCTTGCAATAAAAGACTTTTTAAAGCATTTATCAAGAAATAGTTTTCATTAGTTCGAAGAATAGCGTTATTTAAATGAGTATTTGATTAACTTATAATCCAATTACCAAAAAAGCCTTATTTTTAAGCATATCTAGTTTTAGAACATCATCAATCATTATGCTTTAATATGTAAACTCGTAAGTTTAGAAATTTCTAGCACATAATAAAAGAATATATGTAACTTTAGTATATATATCAACTATCAAGAATAAAAACCTTAAATTGTTTGATCCTATAAGTGAATTAGAAAGTAGATCTAAATATAGATAATAAAAGTACATATTACTAGGTTAGTTTGTAATGTAAATGTGTTGATATACCATCATGAAATTCACATGGTATTGAACTTAAAATTATATGTTCAAATCATGTGACACTAAGCAAATAAAGAAACAATCACGCTTTATAAACCCCTAAAATAGAAAGGTCAATTCATTGAAGTAGGATTTTCAATTCACTATATTCCATTTTTTTTAGAGTGTTATAGATTATGCTTTTTAGTACTTTTTAAAAGTAAGTTTTACTTGAAAAATATTAAATTAATTATTATTTTTATATTTTTTATTTTGATATATTAATATTTAAAAAATATTTTAATATATTTTTAAGAGAGAACATTAACAACCTTGTGTTCACCGTAAAAATTAGTTATCTTCATATAAACAATTATGCTTGCTCAGTTTTAGTCTTATGATGAGGGCGTCACTTGGCACTCATACCAAGTCCATCTTCAAGTCTTTATGAACAGTTCAATTTCAAACTCTATCTCTCCCATTTTATCATCCTTGCTCATTCAGCCATGGTAAAAGACAATTTGAAATCAGAAAGAAACCTTGCTATGAATATGTAAATATTAGAAAATATAAACTTGTAAAAGCTAAAACAGTCATTTAATCTATCAATAAAAGGTTGCAAATAAGGTTGCAAATGCATTACCGAACACACACTAACTAACCATAGTAAACACTATCACTTAGCATTATCCCTTAAATACAAGATCAACAAATTCTGAGGGGTATAGTTTAATTGGTCAGGTTCTCAATTTACTTTTTAGAGATTACTAATTTGAGTTTCATAAACCTCAAAGCAACTGAAGACTTACATAGTTATTAGCTTTAAACCCCGTAAAATTAATCAAGATATGCATAAATTAACCTAAACATCCATGTTAATCTAAAGAAGACCACCAAAACATTTAACATGATAATGACAACCATGACAAAGTGGCATGGTCTTATAACAATATTGAGATGCACACGAGGATACGCAACAACAATGAAATAGATGGTTGGTTCTGATGTTAAATCGAAGAATCTAGACTAGAAGTTACAACCAGTGGCGAGGACCATGCACTCTGCAAGGCCATTCCGAATACTGTCCAACACCAATATAGGGTTACACAACAAACTGAAGACATTTTTTTTCACGAGAGACATAAAGGGCACAATCCACTTTTGACATAATGAAGCATTACTAGCCAGTTTTGGATATTGGAGAATATAGAGGTTCTGTTGCAATCTGGAAGGATAGCTGATTTTACAGTTGGAGTTGCATCTTTGAAGAAAGTGGCAGCAAAAGATTTGAAGGATTTGCCTCAGGTGATCCTACTTTTCAAATGAAAGAAAGACCATAATAAAGATGGAATCAATATCTATTGGGCCATTGAAAATGAAACGCAGTTGAGATGTATTTTATGATAAAGTTTCAATCCTCCCCCTTCTTCTCCCTTTTCCTTGAGGGGTCTCAGAAGGGAGATATGAGTAAAGCCACGTCTGTGTATGTCAAATAAAAGTTTTCAACATAACTTCAATGCGTTTTCAATCAGTTAGACTTTTGAATTAAGAAAAATTGTTATAATTCTCATCTTTTGCAATAGATTTGCAGTTGGAACAGGAACATTGAAGAGACAAGAATCAATCATAAAAGGAGTTCTTTTCTGCAAAATAAACAGGTTTATGCATGCCCCTTGTTGAAATGGATCTTATGTCCTGATGTGACAGAACATAAAACTTACCAGCTTGACGGGAAGTAACAGAGAGTTCCGGTGTGGATTAACATCGTTCTTGATCACACGAGTACTTTTCAATCTTTGAGTCGAAATGCTGACAGTCAGAAAATTATATCACATAGTCTTCTCTTTAAACAAAACCAGAGAAGATAGCTGGAGCTAGTACCATCCAAAGAGAGAGGAACTTATTAGCATAGCATGCTCAACTGTCAATATTTAATTTGGACTAGGATCACAGAAGAAAAGGAGAGATTAATTTCCACCAAACAACTAAGCAGCAGCCGACTAGGATTTTACTCTCTCTTTTATTTCCATTTACGACATGGTTAAAGAACTGATGATCATGCTCAGAGAGCCAATAATCAAGATTCAAGAATACAACCCAAGTTTCTACCAGAAGCAAAATACAATAAAATGGGCATCCACGCGTGCCCGATGACAGCATAAGGATCACTGCCACCATCATCGCGAACAGCAAGATTAATACCCGTTTGACAAGAATCCTGAGCAAATCCAGTTTCTTGTTGTAAAGTCTAATGGAGGCAGAGAAGTTATCTAGACTTACTTCCCTGAGAAAAAGGTTTGACATACTAGGAAAGAAAGCAGCATCTAAGACCGGCCCAACTTTTTCCTGTCTTGCGAATCTGTGATTTCAGAAATGTAAGAAAATTATGAGCACATGGTACATAGAGTAGACTTATTTTCCTGTTAATTGTTTGAATACTTATTAAAAATTGCAAATCAGGACATTGATATTGAAAGTTTTATACTTTGAATATTTTTTTTTAACTAAAATTTGGTTTTATCATGTTAATTTTTTGCAATAAATTAATATAAATATTTTTGGAAATAAAATTTAATTGTTAAAATTGAAAATTTAGGGACCAATATTGATTGAAATTTATCAAATAAAATAATAAAATCGAAGTTTGATGTCCAATTTAAAGCAATTTCAGATTTTAGAGACTAAAGTGGAAATCCTAAAATTTTCTTTTGAGCATGAATAATAACCAGGGCTTATAGAACTCTTCCGTTCATAATTCCGAATAGCATGAGCAATGGCAAATGAAAGATACTGATTCTTTTTCTCTCACTTGTCTTGATCTCCGTGTACTCAGTTTGGTGTGATTTCTTCGCTTGACGAATGCCATGCCAGCCGAGAGAGGGAAGGAAATAAGTGCAGAACCAACTTTGTTTAATTGAAACAAGAATATCAGGCAAGAATCCTTGGGCATTAGGGTAAAGTGGTGACTATAAAAGCCATGCTACCCCTTCTTTTAATATTTTACTAGCAGCGCTGCCTCCGCCATCACCACCTTCGTCATTCGCTAGCATCTTCATATACAGTCCTAGCAGGTACCAAGCTTCTTATTTAACTTGTGCGTGATTTTTTATTCTTTTTTATTATTCGAAGTTCTGGACGTGTTGCTGCTTAAATACCAATTTTCAAACCTATATTACAGCTCTGGGGGCTTTCTTACACGTCACGCTAAGCATTGCACCCTTTTTTTTCATGGAAACATATAGGTTTTTCATCCTTAGAGTGAATAGTATAACATTATCGCAGCAGTCTGTGAAGAGAAAACTAAATGTTTTGCCATATCGTCATCCTCAGGTCAATGCATCAGAGTGTAGAAATGGAGTTTTGGTGAAACAAAGATATGGAGAGGCGTTAGAGTCGCATTCCCTTCATTGGTTTGTCAATATTTTGCAGCAGTGCAGAGTCTCTTTTCCAGTGATAAGTAACAGCTAAAGCTCTAGCCGACCATCGGGAATATAATCCTCTATTCTACAATATAGTGTATTACTTCCAGGTCAGAAAGCTCGTGTGGAACCACAGAGAAATAGCATTACAATATTTCCCTCAGCCCTTCCTGACGGTAAATCGGTGTGTTCCCACAATGTTTAACTAGTACCAGCTGCCATACACCATAGACGAACACAGCATATTGCAAGAAATTTGAGAAGGTGTGTTTTTCTCTTCTATTCATCTTTTTCTTTCTTTCATTTTTATGTTTATATTTTGATTATAAATCTATTTATAGATGTAAAGTTCTAGCCAAATAATTAAGAAATTAAAGTAAACAAAGAAAAACTTGATCTAATTAGAAAAGGTAATTCTATTGACTTAACTGGTCGACTGGTTCTCAATCGGTGTAAAAAAATCAAAAATCTAGTTTGTTTTCAACATTTTCCCCTAAACTTAATTTTTGATAACTCATAGGATATCTCTCAGTTTGGCAAAAATATCATGTTTAAGTGGCAATGTAAAAATACAAGTGACTTGGTCTTGGATCTTTATATTCTTCACTTCTACTTTCTTGTTTGTAATATAATCTCATAGATAGTAAAATTATATGTCAATGTGCTTCCTTCTATCATAAAACACATGGTTCTTTACTAAGGCAATGACTAATAAGTTGTCCTCCTAAATTTCTGTAAGCTTCATTTGTAGCATTTGTAACTCCTTCAATAATTTTCTTAGCCATATGAAATGACAAACACATATTGTAACAACTATATATTTAGCTTCATAAGTTGATAATGTGATTATAGATTGCTACTTCAAACTCCATATGAATGTTATGTTTTATATGTAGAAGACAAGTTGTAGTGCTTTTTCTATCATTCATGTTTCCAGCCCATTCATTTTCACTATAACCCACAAGATTAAAGGTGTTAGAGTCATCATAGAATAAGCTAAAGTTTATGGTACCTTTGATATATCAAAGAATTCACTTTAAAACTTTGAAAGATGTCATAGTTGGTGTCTCTATAAACTTGCTTGTAAACCCTATTCTAAAAAAAATATTTAGACGAGTGCATGTCAAATATCTCAAACTTCTAAGTAGGCTCCTGAATGTTATAGAATTTATTTTTTTATCCCTAGTCATTCTTTGACACTTTACTCCAAACTCAACTGGAGTATTCACTTTTACACAATCTTGCATTTTAAACTTCTTGAGAATCTGTTTTACAAACTTCTTTTGATTCACAAAGATTTCACATTCCTCTTGTTTGATCTTAATCCCTAGATAGTAGGTCATAAAATCAATATTTGTTATCTCAAACTCCTTGATCATTACTTACTTGAAGTCTTCAAATATTTTTGGGATATTGCCTATAAAGATCATGTTATCTGATAAGACTATCATCACTCTCTTTTATCTTCACATAAAAAGCATATTCGTGAGGAGATTTCACAAATATATTCTTTAAAAAATAATTATCAATGCAACTATACCAAGCTTTTGGGAATTGTTTCAATTCATAGAAGGTTTTGTTCAACTTTAATACCTTGTTTTCATATCCCTTTATTCAATAACTTATAGGTTGCTCAATATATACCTTTTCTTCAAGAAAATCATTTGGAAAGGCTGACTTGATATCTATTTAGTAGATTTCCTATCTATATTGGACAACTATAGCAATTATCAATCATATGATCTTCCATTTAGCAATTAAAGCAAAAACTTCATTATAGTCAATACCTAGTTTTTTACTATGGCCTTTTGCTACTAATATTGGCTCATACCTCTTCACCTCTTCTTTGGCATTCTTTTTTTAATTTATAAATCTACTTAATACCTATTGGCTTTTTTCCTTTTGGCTTTTTTCCTTTTGCTATAGGAACCAATTCTCATGTGTTATTCTTCTTAATTAATGCAATATACTAATCCATAACAATTCTCTACATTTCATACTTTATTGCTTCTTCAAATACTAGGTTTATATATAGCAAGATGACATTATAGTATTAGATCATCATCAATTGGATTAGTTATTTCATACAAGTCATCAAGGCTCTTTATCTTCTTTTTTTTCTTTTTTTTTTATTTACGTGTGGTGTCCGGGCCAGCTTACGCGCACCACGACTAATTCACACGGTCCACTGAACATCCTGCAAGCCTAGTGAACAGGTAAGGCACCGCGGGGGTGACAGGCGTGCATAGTAAGGTTTGAACCCATGTGCTGAGGAAGGGGACAAACTCCTCCCACCGCTGGGCTAGAACCTCACTTGCAGGCTCTTTATCTTTCTTGATAGACTTGGTGGGATGTCATTCCTTGAACTTCTACTGGAAAAAAAAAATAATAAAGGTGAAGTTTAGTTCATTAGTGATTATAGAGGTGTAACTAGTTCTTAATTATTTTCATGTCTCCTCCCTTTCATAAAAAACTGATAGAAAGTTATATTTCTCCCCGCATCTACCTTCCAATCTCATTCTTTTTTTTCATCATATTTAGCATCCCTATTAATCATTGTCTTTTCTTCATTAAGATTGTAAAGCTAGTATCCTTTAGATTTTTATTATAACCCATAAAAATTATATTTTTGCTCTTATCATATGGCTTGGTCCTTACTTGATTATATACATGCACATAGTCAATGTTTTCAAATACCTTCAAGTAAATAGCACTTGGCTTTCTTCCATTTCATGTCTCTTATGTAGTCATGTCATTCAAGCCTTTTAGAGAACACTTATATGATAAGTAAACAACACAATCTACAACTTCAACGTAAAACTCGTTGGGCATCTTTTTTATTTTGAGCATGTTTCTCGTCATATTAAGGATATTTTTATTCTCTCTCAAACACTCTATTTTTTTTATTTTTTTTAGGGATATATAGATACTATTAAGAGTTTTTTTGTAACTTGATCCTCACAAAACTCATTAAACTTATTAGAAAAAAAATCGCCACCCCTATTTGTTTTAAATGATTTTATAATATAATTATTTTTTTAACTAATACTTTAAACTTCTTAAAACATTTAAATATATTAGACTTTTTTAAGAAGTATACTCTCTTTTTTTTACTATAATCATCAATAAAAGATAAAAAAATATATAATTTTTTTACAAAATAAGCATAGTTGAATTGGACCAGATACATCTACGTATATCTCTTATAAGGGTTGACTTGTTATAGAAGTAGACTTTTTTGAAACACTCTTATAGGATTGTTTGCCTACTATATATCCTCTACACAACTGATTTAGATGTTTAATGGATGTAAACCCTTCAACATCTCATTTTACATCATCTTCAAGTTATCAAAGTTTACATGCTCAAGTTTCATAAATCAAATCCAATTATCATTTTTCACACATAGATTTAGGTATTGAGGCACATCTATTTCAATGTTTAGCAAAAACAGCTTGTAGTTTGTCATGGTTACCTTTGCAATCATAATTTAATAAGTATCGAGTGATGTTAATGTATGGTCTTTCATTTTAATTTCATAACCCTTCTCCAATTATTAACCCAAAACTCAATATATTGCTTTTTATAGTTGGGATATAATAAACATCACTAATAAATTGATGAGTATCATCTTTCATTTGAATCAAAATTGTACCTTTTTTTTATAGAAATCTTTGAATGATTTACAAAAGTGAAATTATCTTTAATTGATTTATCAAGCCCCACGAACTTGTATTTGTCTATACATATGTCATTGTTGACTCCATTGTCAAGACAGTATATGTTTTCTTTGATTTTTATTTTTTTCATCATGGACCAGTAATAAAGTGGCTTCTTGCTCCTCTTATACTACTAGATTAACATTCTTTTTAACCTTTTTGGTTGAAATCCAACAATCCTTAACATAATAACCAATTCTTTAACAATTATAATACTTTATTTTATTTTATTTTATTTTTTATCAAACTTCTGGCCGATCGGTTAGCTTCAATCAATCGACCAATTGATCTATCTACCTCAGCCTTCTCTTTCTAATTTGTTTATTCCTCAACGTTGTCCATGACCTCTACCTTCTTGGCTATATCCAAATTCATCTTGCTTTTCTTTTATGGAGAGTTTTGAGAAAAGTATTTGTGTGCCCATGTCTTCTTGAACTTTGTTGATTTTTTTTTTTCATCAGCTTGTAGTTTTCTTATAAAATCTTAGTGGGATTTCTTTAGCAACATGCGTAAGATCTTTTCTACCACACTCGTTTCTTCCATCTTCTCTCTATATCTTTTAATCTACTTGCATATAGCAAATCCTTAGTAAACTAATTTAAAATACTCTCTGATTTAAGTATATGTGATTTTTCAAAGTCACTTCGTAACTTTTATAAGTGTATTTTTTTTACATTATTAACTTTTTGATTTGACTATTATAAAACTTTTCATGCTTGTTTAACGGTGATTGTGTTAGCTACTATCTCAAAAATAGTATCATCCAGATACTGGTAAATGATTATAAATGCTTGATAATCCTTCCTTTTATGTCTTTTACACAGCTTCCATTTGGATTGAAATCAACATCACTCCTTCATGCACTTCAAAGATTTTTTCAACAGATTTTCACATATCTTGAAAACTCTTTCACACGAATACACCAAATAATGCTAAATTACAAAGCTAGAGAATAAAAAGAAATTTGATAAGAACACATTGAATGTAGTGTTTTTTTCTTCTTGTATTCACCTTTTTCTCTCCAATCTTATATTTATATTTTTTATTATATTTATATTTATGGTTATAAGCTTATTTCACAAGAATACACCAAATAATGCTAAATCACAAAACTAAAGAATAAAAAGAAATTTGATAGGAACATGTTGAATTTAGTGGTTTTTTCTTCTTATATTCACCTTTTTCTCTCTAATCTTATAGTTATATTTCTAATTATAAACTTATTTACAAGTCTAAAATCTTAGACAAATAAAAAATTAAACTAAACATAGAAAAATCTAATACAATTAAGAAAAATAATTATACCAACTTAACCAATTCTCAACCAGTAAATTGATTTTTTTTATTTTAATTGGTCTACTAATTCCTCTAATCTTTAGAAAAACTAAACATCTATTTTATTCTGATACGAGTAATTCAATGGATTAGCAAGTACCAACCCTGTACCACTAGCTATAGCAACCACCAAACCCTTTTCTTCATCATGGAGTTCATTAGGAGTACAATTTTTTCTAGCTTTCATTGCTTCAAGGGATCCAACAAGGCAAAATCTTGCGCGGTCACTGGAGACACTGGCAGCTTTAACATCCATTGAATTGATCAAGGCGTAAAACTTCCCAGCAGGTTGAGTATTAACATTAAAACTCAGGCCCTTGTATTGTTTGTTACTTCCAAGATATCAGATGGAAAATCCCTGCGGATGGTGCTAGCAGCAACCGTGAGAATCCATGGGCTTGTATTTCCAACTATACAATGAGGAGGTCCATCATTTCCTGCTGAGGAAAGTAAAAGGATCCCATTCTCTCATGCACAGAGCTCGTTTCTATATATAGAAGTGGAATCTATTAATGGTTATCTCCTTTTATGTGAGTGGTGGAATAATGCACCAGGAGATTAATAGTTGGGGTAAGATCTAAATCCAAATAAAAGAAAAGATTTTTCACGCAAAAAATCTCCCCTGAAAACGAGAATTGCATGCCAGTTGTAGAATATTTAAACAAACAAAATTGGACTATAATTACAGGTTTTGGCAACAATTTCTCCAGAGCTCCTAAGGTGTTCTATACGATCAAACCACAAGTTCTACAAGCAAAAAAGGCCCCGTGGAAAAATCAGGCATAAATTGGCATCTAGCAAGTATCAACTACTTAACTGGGGGTCATTGGCATAGAGCCACCAACCGAAGCTTTGATGTATATGACTGCTACCCCTCCCGGAAACTATTGGTTTTACTTCAATAACCTGCTGCAAATACTTTCTGCAATCTTTCAGCAGAAAGGGATGCTCTTTTATTAGTTGGCTCAAGCACCAGGGCATATTTGAAATCTGCAAGAATGAAAGGTTTCATTAATCCAGTGGGGTCAGGCGGTAAGATCATAAATAACTGGAAGATATGGATCAGACAAATTCCAAAGACGAATATATATTTGGCATATATATATTTGGCATATCGCCCCTTTAAAAATAAAAACTGTCCTCTTTTTAATTGAAACCAACAATGTTTAATTTGGGGCCATTTAAATTATCCTCTTCTCTGTTGACATGGAACCTTGATTTGACCAAAGCCAGGGAGCAAGCAGCTAACATATAGATGAAAAGATGAGACAGAATAAATCTACTCAAAAAAACTTGTAATGTGATGAATTGACTCACCTTCAATTGCATCCTTATAGTAACCAAGCATCTCTCTTGCTGTCCCTCTTCGCAAATAAGCCTTAACATTCTGGAAACAAAATGGAAAACAGGAACCAATGTTAAAGTAGCCTGAATAAACTACAGCACAATGCACTAAATCTCCAGGAATAACCGTTGCTTCAGATGTATAAAGCAAACCTTAACAAATTAGCAAGTTTCAAAGAGAAATTCATTGTAGTTAATGAAAAATAGTGATAACAAGCAATTCATGACAAAACTAGTAAAAAATAGCAAGAAATCACCTTTTTATCAAGGTTGATAGCATTGGAACAATCTGCTTCAGCATGGTGGAAACTGAAAGTAAAATAAAATATGTCAAGCAAGTACAATAAGATACCTATACAGCAATGTTGAAGAATAAAAAAAAATACCTTCCCAGTTCAAGATATGCTGCAGCTCTGTTACTGTAATATGTTGCATTTTTGTCATTAAGTTTGATAGCTTCGGTATAATAGCTAACAGCCTTCTGCCACTGCTGCTCCTTAAATGCTTGATTGCCCTTCATCATAGAATTAGGTGGCATGCAAAGAAGTTCAGGCTCAATAAAGATCCATTAACTAATATAGCACAAGAACATTTGTAAAGTATATATAGGGTAGTAAAACAATATGAAACTAAATAATATTTTGCATGAAACAAGACACTGAATAAGGTCATAAAGATGACTACTAACATTTTCCAAACCATAACAATCACAAATCTTCCATCTCATGTAGTCCAAGATAAGTTGAAATGAAAGTGCACATTTATAGAAGCTGATCAAATTTAAAAAAAAAAATCCATTGATCATTGGCAGCATCACCAAGCTTCTGTTCAGGTGTTGCTGGTCTGTGTCTTTGATCTTCTCTTATGCATCTTCCTTGAAATGTTTTTTCATTTACTTATTTAATTTTTTAAACACCAATTGAAAAAGGGTGCAAAGAGCTACAACCAAGAAGCCAATTTTCTCAGAAAGACAAATAAACAGTTTAATGATTCCAAAAAATTGTAGTAGCCATGCTATCACCACTACAAGTGCATATCCAACTGGCTGAGATATCTAAAAAGAAAAGAACATAAAACTTTTCAAATTCTTCATGTAGGCCGTTGAATAAGCAGTATCATCAACAACAAGAATAGAATTAGCAAATAAATTCAGAAAAATTCAGTGGACTTCCTTTTTCTCTTGTGAAGAGAGGGAGAGAACCACAAGCTGAATGTGAAAAAAAGTTAAATTCACTACACACACACAATCTCAATATTGAAACAAGATGGGCACTGGATCCAAGATTAAATTCCATTTGATTATCTAGAACAGTTCGTCGTGCAAAGGTGAACTATGAACAACGTTTTAATTATGACAGTGAATCTAATTAGTACAGCTAAATCCAAGGCTCAGTTCTAACTTTTGACCCTCAGTCAACTTCTGAGGTGCATATGGAAATCGATTTAAAGCAAGCATTAAAGTCAACAAATAAAAGATCAAGATCAACATGCCAAGTGCAATCAAATTCAATATCCAAAATCTGTCACTGGACATGTTACATTTTTGACAGGTAGGACACATGAAGAATGCATAATCTACCTTTTCTTTAGCCATCTCAGCAGAATTTGCCCGGCTGTCTTTGTTACTCAATTTGGAATTCACATATGTCTCAGCTTGTTCTTGTAAAGTTTTATACATGGTCTGCACTGTATCTAGTAAAAAGCGATCACAGCCATGTCTGGCTATCAAGGACACTGAGACAGGACACTTGTTATAATATCCTAATGGTACAGTGACCTGAAACATATAAAAAAACAAATAAAGTTAAATAACAAAACTTTGCTGTTATAAGAGGAAACAGGAATTCAGTGTAGCATCTTATTGCCGTTTGCACATGCATGTCTGTGTGTGTGTGTGTGTGTGTGTGTGAGAGAGAGAGAGAGAGAGAGAGAGAGTTACCTGACAGCAACCTGATAGGCTAGCAATACTCAAAAGACCAAATGAAGAGCTCTGATATTCTTCAGATAAAATCTCCTTCCCACCAAGTTTTGGAGGAAGATAAGCAGTTGTCGGGACTGCCAGAATCCCATCATCCTGGAAAGCCACAGAAACCAAAAGAATGAAAAATAAAGGTGTTTACAATGCATAATCAATATAACCATTATGAATAAACAAATCAAAATTAGATAATCAAGGTTGCACTATTTGGAAAAACAAACAGAAATGTTAACTCAAGCTCCAAGACCCTAACTCAAACCAATTACACAAATTAAAATGGAAGTGCAATGTGTTTTCTTTTCCAAGTGCTCCTACATATTCATAAAATGAAAAAAGAGTTAGTGAAGTTCTAGAAGAAGAAACCCACTGAAAGACAGAAGGTTATATAATCAAAAAATAAAATAAAAAATAAACTGGGACAAGGATATAATGACTCCAGCAACTAACTAAAACGGGCATAACCATATACACTTAAAGCCCAGTCACAGAATTGAAGGATACAAGACCCTTGCATTTCAGAACTAACATTGATGTGTAATGAGAAAAAAATAAAAGCCAAAGTTGGATATAAGGTACTGTATGCACTGTAACAATCCTATCGTCGACCTAGCATATAAAAACAAAGTAAAGGAGAGCATTAAAGGATGATGAATTGCAATAGAAACAATGATCTCATACATGCTGTTCAACCAATTATTATTGTTTTTTTAATTGTTTCAACTCTATTCTTTTTTCCCAAGACTCATTTTTCTTTACTTGGGCAGAAAACATAAGACAAACTGGGCATTGCATTAAAAATCTAAACAACCACTCTTTCCTTTTAGCTGTATTCAGTAATGCATCCATTAGGAGTTGATCGAAGCTTAAGCAAAGAAAAATCAATTCCAGTATATAAGATAGACATTAAGCCAATATCAGCTTTTAAATAACAAAGCATCTCTTCTAGTTTTCAACAAATGATATTTTTGTTTATATAAACCATTGATGACTTGTGATATTCAAATTCAAAGGTCTTCATTTAAGGAAAAAAAATACCTTCAATAGAGAGTTGACAGCCGAACGCATTTCTTCTCTAATAGACTTGCAGAGTTCAATCTCTGCATCTGATAGCTCCATTATTTCATTCATCTGGGCTGAGAAATTGGGTTCAAGAATTGGCTTTACTGTGTTAATCCATTCCTCGTGATTGCTTCTGAACTCATATCTATTACAAGATAGAGACAAGATTCATATTGTCCAGAGAATATCAAAATAAAAGGTACAATAAAGTGAAGAAGCATCCAACTTTCATGTCATACACCATACTCAAATGCTCATCAAGACAGTGAACATCACAGAATTCTATCCTCCTCCACAAGTTAAATAACACACATAATTAAGTCAAAGAGCACCCAGGTCTAGTCCAAAATGCAGAGGAAATAATTATTTGGTTTGTCCGTTGTAACTTTAACAGATCATTAAGACTTCTAATAACAGTATATTCAATGTATTGATCATAATTTGAAGGTAAGAAACAGTTGCTAACTACTACACCTGATTAGAAACTATAACTACATTTTATAAGCCATAAGCAACTACTGGTTGAAATCCCATTTTTTTCCGACACAAGAAGTCGAGAGATCTAGCCCAATCATCTGATAATCTCTCTCTCAGATTTTCTTTTTTTATTGATAAAAGTTCTCATTAACTACAAACCCCAATATAAACATACTGATTTATGTCTTTGGAGATGATGACTGTCAGAAAAAGGTTAAAGTTTCAAAACTGATATTGATGTTTGAACACTATAAATTTCCCGCATGAACTGTACATGTAAATGATCTATATCAAACCACCTCCATATGCCTAAATATGATCAATAATGATACCTCCATCCCAACCGACCAAAAAAACAGATGAAGAAAGCTAATCAAAAACTAATTTAGATATTGGTTTTCCAATCATATCACAAAAAGTGGAAAAAAGAACAAAGTTTTACAGTGGTACAATTACAAGCCGTGGATAAACTGTCATCGTGCCTTCAAAGGAAATTTTGACTACAACTGTATATTCCATTCTCAGCTTTTCCGCAAAAAAATCATTCATATATTCACACTTGATTATCTGAAAGACTTACCTATGAAGAAGCTGCATGACATTCGCAAGCAATCTTATTGAAGAAGTTTTAACTTCACCATTTGTTTTTTTGTTGTGGAACTCTTTCAGGCTTGGAACTTTAGAATTCAGATACACATCAAGAATTTCATGCTTCAATAATTGTCCTGGAGAAGTGTGTCGAGGTATAATTCAGAGACAAACTCCACTAGAGAAGAGCAAATATTTGTGAAATATAACAGAGGAAAAAATTTACAACTCTAGTTCAGAAGATCATGACATACTTCCGAAATGCTTTTCAGTTGACTTAACCACCACCTGGGCAATTCTATCAACAGGAATCTTTAGTGATTGAAAACAATCATCTGCCATTATAATTTGCCTAGGACTACGTTGACCTCCAAAAGCAGATTGAAGAAGAACATGTCCAACCCGTCGCAGAATATTAGGATCCTTAGCAAACCAACCTGCAGGAGTTGTTTCAGAAGTTGATCAAAATTTAGTATTGATGAGGCAGCCAGAGAGCATCAAAAGGAATCTATCAATTAAAGTAATAGTCAATCAATGGCTAGACAAGAGAATAAAATGACCTCTACTTCAAAGATGATGTTACGCACATGCTCAAAGCAAAATAAATTATATAAAAAGTGGTGTGAAAAATAAAGAAGCAAATTCAACTTCAGAGCAAGGTTTTGATAGATTTTTATTTTTATTTTGATCTAGTTCAAGGAGCTTATTAAGCCAACAAAACCAGCTCTTGGGACGTTCCAAAGCGTGGATTAAGTTGAAGTTTGCTTGCCTTGCCTCAAGCAACAAACAATGAAATGTCATAACTGGTCAGTAGTGCAGAGCACTACAAAGTTTAGAGCTTTAGCTCGTTAAATAAATGTGCAATGAAAACACTAAACTTCAGAGTTCGCATTCAAGAGAATTGATATCAGTCATCACCAAGTAAAATTACACAATAAGTAATTATATGATCAATCCTAGCTTATACATTTGCATGATTGGTTCTATTCTTGAAAAGGTAAAGCCAAGATCTGTGCAAAATAGAGCTAAATCATATAGTGTTCCAACTATATTTTTTTAAGTTAAAAAACATATGAAGCAAGTTGAAACACACACATCAATCATATTCCTACTTGAAAGCAATATGAGAGAAAAATGTTCAATCAGAAAAACCTATATCAATTTGAAATAGAGACCAACAATAGGCATTCAACAATTGCAACACAGAAAAATGTAGGTCGTCAACAACATTATTTCCAAAATGTGACCCTTACATACCAACAGTGTCAAGACTGGCTGAAACAGGTAAGACTCCTATCTTTGAAATAGCTCCATATGAGGGACGAAATCCTATGATGCCACAAAATCCAGCAGGTACTCTCACACCACCAACAGTATCAACACCTGCCAAAAAAATATCTGTATCAAATGCACATTACAAAATTTGCACATGTTTTATAGAGGTTAAATTAATGTCCAGAAAGCTAAAATTTTATTGAGTGGTCTGAAAATGCCAAATGTTCACAACAAGCTTGCATAATCTAAAGAAATTTAACAGCAGCATGACCTGAACAACAGTATCCTATATTACATGAATAGATACTGTCAAACAAAGTTGAAATTTTATGGTGCTCCGGAAGAAACTAGTGGCATCCTATTAGTTACTTCCCGGAGTCCATTTTCAAGAAATAGTAGATACAAGGAGAGAGAAATCCTTCGTAAAGATATTATTATGACTTTTGGTGGGTAATGGATTTTATTCTATTTCCTATTTGTGTTTGTCTCTTTCTAGAAAGTAGGCCCTGGATAGTCACTAATAGGATATCACTAGTAACTCTTTGTGCGCTATAAAATTTTCTCAAAAAAAGCATCATGCAAACCATGCATTCCATTTATAGAATAGTTTAATATCACATTCCATTTCTATTTGAGGAATCATATAACTGGCGCTATATGTAAATCAACTTCAATTAAAATATTTTTGGTTTCTGTAAGAATTAAATTATAATCACTGCCAATTTAAAATGTACTTTATATAAGTATATATATAAAAAAAAATAACTCCATTACGAAATATTCAATTAATAAGATTTGTCTCAGTGACTGGTATAAAAAAGGTTCATGCCGCACATAGAAAAATAAAACTCTATGGAAAGTTAAGAAAAGAAAAATAAAAAAGAACAAAAGAACAAACCAATTTACAAACTGTTAAATATGTTAGAGAGCTTCATGCTAACCAGTATCCATCAATGACCCAACTTAATCATAACAACAGCAGTGACCAAAATCAAGTGAATGAAAGTCAATATTTCTGATATACAATCACACAACCTGCTCATAAGACAAGTTTGGGATTTCAAATTTATGACAATTGTGATTGCCTTGCGGTCTAAAGGGTATTCACACTAATGATAGTTTAGAAACAAAAGGAGAGCCACTCAAGCATATACAAAGGTTTCACATAAAACATTTGCATGAAAGCAATTCAAATGTTTCTGAACTCAACCCCATGATCAACGAAGATTGCCTGATTATCTAAACAGAAAAGAAGTCAAAGGAAAGATAAGAAGAAGCTCACCCAAAGAGAAGTCAACCAGATTAGCAGCTACAGCCACAGCAGCTCCACTACTGGATCCACCTGGTACTCGTGCAGGCTCAACAGGATTGGTAGGTGTACCATAATGCTTGTTTTCTCCAGTGATACTGAAAGCAAACAGCACGCAAAGCAAACATCATCATCATCATCATCATCATCATCATACAAAAGAAAGCATAAACTCATAGTATGCCCTAAGTTCGCAATCTGTAGAAATTTGAAAAGAACAACACACCTGTAAGCAAGCTCATCAATAACAGTTTTACCGACACAAGTAGCACCTCCTTCAACAAGAGTCGAAACGACAACAGATGTTCGAGAAGCCGCCTCGTGTGTCTTTGCCCAGTCTGGATGACCAAATCCAGTCACATGTCCTTCAATATCAAATCTGACAATCCCAATATATTAGCCATTCGCCAAGAAAGAAAAATGTAAATTGAAAAATTAAAAACCACAAACTTAAAACCCTAAAAAGAATATTGAACTCAAGACTAATCGCCAACAAAGCTTATTTCAATTACTCTCCAATAACTGATTCAAACAAAAATAATTGATGAACGGAAGTGAACGGACATACAAGTCGGAGACGGCGAAGGTGAGGCCGGTGAGAGGATGAGGAGCTTTAGGAGGAGCAGGCTGCGGCGGAGGAAGCAACTGAAGCTTGTGGATAAAAGCGCCAAAATCTTCTCTGAGAACTTTCTTGAACTTTTGAGTGAATAAAAAAATACCAGCTAGTCCTAGTCCTAACAACACCCATAGATTTGCAGGATTCGACGCCATCTCACCCTCTCCCTATCTTCTCTACCAGTACTAATCTTTACCTACCACTGCTTTGATTATTAAAAAAAACAGAGCAGATACATTAGAGGAAAAAGGAAAAACCCTAGCAGAGGAGCAAGCCAAAGAGGAGATAAGGGGGAGAGAGAGAGACAGAAAGAGAGATTTTTATTTATGTGTAGTGAATTTTGGATTTTTCTAGGTGCTGATGTGCATTTCTTCCCTATCTTTTTTATTTACAAAAGCTGTGAAATGTGAACAGTTTCTCTATATAACACCGTAAATGTAATGACTAAATTTTAGTTTTTCTGGTTTTTCGTCCATTCTTTTTACCTATTGTTGTATTTTGGTCCTTTTGTTCACATATACAGCCGATGCCGGATAGTTTTACGGTGAAGCCGCCGTAAGCAAGCGTAGTGTTTTTAAAATTGCAGTAGTTATTATTTTTTAAAAGTATTTTTTATTTTAAAATATATTAAAATAATATTTTTTTATTGAAAAAATTATTTTTAATAGCAGTAACATAAAAAATTCTAAAAATATAAAAAATTTAATTTAAAAAAAAATTATTTCCGAAAAACAATATTAAACACAATAAGGAATGGGATATGGAAAGCCAAAATCCCTTCTCTTCTCCTATGTATTTTTGGAGGGAAAGTCATA
Organism: Populus ilicifolia; assembly: GCA_015708895.1. Classification (NCBI taxonomy): domain Eukaryota; kingdom Viridiplantae; phylum Streptophyta; class Magnoliopsida; order Malpighiales; family Salicaceae; genus Populus; species Populus ilicifolia. The sequence goes on along the minus strand of SRLM01000808.1, from coordinate 44,395 downwards.
AAATAAGAGAGAAATTTTAACCCTTTTTTTCACTTTAAACTATTTTTTTCTTTTTTCATTCTATATAAAATACAAAAAGATTTGTTAAAGTATTATTATTCTTCATCGGAGTGCCCCAGAAAAAAAAAAAGAGGCTAAGTTACAGTATTAAAATAATTATATTGACAATTTAACTCTTTAAAATGATTTTTGGCATGAAGGGAAAGAGAGAATATGATTTTTGGACCCAACTAAAAAATAAAATTAGATAATATTATGTTAGTTTATTCTCTATACCTCCTAATGCCTCCTAATGTTCACAATCTCAGAATTAACTTGTATTGCAATAGTGTTTTTTCAATAAATTTTTATTTTGATTTTATTTAAAAAGTGCATTTTATTTTTTTCTTATCTTTTTAGTTTATTAGTTGACTTCTTCTTTCCATTTTAGAAAAAATGATTTAGATATCAAATTTTATTTTCATTAATTTTTTTAATTTTTTTAGTATGATGAAAAAAAAAGAAAGGCTCACTGTATTCTAATTTTAAAAAAATTATCGTTGCAACAATTTTAACAATTAAAATAGTTAATTTTTATATAAAATAACTTAATATGATGAGAGGAATTCAAATAAAATGTTTTTATTTTTTTAAAGTGCATGCAAAAAGAAATCTGACCTTGGAATTTTAGGGTTTAGTGTAATTTTTTTTTTAGAAGTTATGAATTTATTTAACAGGTATTTTTTTGGCAATTTAGATTAAAAATAAATTTTTAAAGAAAAAAATTATTTTACATGATAATGCTGGAAGAGAAACACATGGAGACCATAAATTTAACTTAACATATGCAGACTTGGAAGAGAAACAGCAAGAAACAGGATACTGCTGGAGATACCATCATTATTTATTTTACAGCTAAAACAAAATCTTGAATAAAATAAATCCAACTGTAATTTTAAGTTTTTTTTTTAAAAAAAAAGAATTAAACAACTAACTCAATATAATTTTCTAATTTTTTTATTTTTTATGTGTTTTTCAGCTATGTTAATTAATGCTACAGTAAGATTGATAAATAATCAGATTCTTACCAGAAATGTCTTTTAAATAAAATTCAATATTACAACTTTATTTTTCTTTTTTTGTGGTCACTTTCTATAACACGGAACATGATAAGCTTATATCCATGTTCAAAAGATTATCTGCTGCAAAAATACAAAATTAAAGGGAGCCTATATGTATCCCTACGAGCACAAAGCTAGCATTGATGGAATTCATTGATGAATAATATCATCAACCATATGAGTTGTAATAATTTATTTGAAAATATAGCTATAATTATTTTTTTAAAATATTTTTTATTAAAATAATATTTTTTTATTTTTAAAAATTATTTTTAATATTAACACATCACAGTGATCTAAAAATATTAATTTAAAAAAATTCAAAAACATTTTTGAATGGTAAAAATAATTTTTGCTACCTTAGCCATAAATCCCAAGCTCTGAGTTGCTTCTCCAATGATAAAATGAAGATTTTTACTTCAGACAACGTAAATATGGAGGTGTTATTCAGCACACATACCTGTTCAATTCACCATCCATAATCCAAGCTCACATACCAGAAAAGATTCATCTTGGTTAATTCTTTCTATCTAAATTGTAGCTATCAATGATGGGCAAAACTCTCTACAGCTTTGTTGCCAACAAACAGTACAATCAATGAGAGCATGAGGATGCTAAAATTGGGATCAAAATCTTGTATCCTCACTCCTCGACGGAGCAGGATAGAACTATGGCTTGCTGAGAACAAATAGCAATTCTCAGACCAGGTGATCCAAGGAAAAACACAACAGTGAGATCACGTTTTTTATATTAACCGACGAATTCAACTGAGGTCAATGTTATTAGGTGCTTCCATTTCATGGGGTTGAGCTTATGTTTGCGCTATGCTAGTTTCAGACTTCTTGGTTCCAGAATAAGGTATACAATTCCAATCATGCAATGGTTCATGGCCTAGTTAATCAACTTTCAACATACATTGACTCTACCTTCCAAGTTCAAATATTGTAACATAACTTCAGGCATTCTTAGTAGAAAAGGAAGCTGGTATCATCATTAAACCTTCTCTGGAAAATGCCAGAGTGGAAACCACTTCTTTTAGCGGTAGGGCAAACAAAATAAAACTTAAAACAGAAACAAAATGAAACAAAGTAGTAGAGTTGAATACCAAACAACCAAGCAAGCACAGCAGTATCGAGCTCAAGCTTCAATAGAGAAATGACGATGATAGAAGCCAATAGGTGGCAGATAACGCAGAAATTTAGATTGATTTGCCCTTGGAGCTGCATTACAGAATCATGGTACGTTCTTGTATCCAACAAAATGGAGGAACACAAGAAGTTAAACTATCTTGGAATCATAAACTGAAAAGTTTTCAACTATCAGATTACCATGTCATTTTGACAGACCAATTTTTCTCTATATAGCTGACAAGCTTCATCAAAACAATTACAAACTTCTCAGGAGCTGGTTGTATTCTTCGGACAATATGCTGCTCCTTCAAACAATATTCAACCAAACAGAAACATTCTTCGGAAAGGAAAAAAAAATAAAAGGAAAATTTCATTACAGCCATATCATAAATAGAACTATGACTAGCTGGTTGTAGCGGTGAACACTCTCACCCTTTTCTTTCTTCACGAATTTGGAGAAAAGCTGAATATCTGATTCTCATTCCATCAGAAAGAAAAACAGAACAAATTCCAAGTATTTAAGTGGTAGAGACTGGTGCTAATTGATAGGATGGAAATACAAAAATGCGCATGTCCATCTGCCTGTGCACACAATAACAGCCAACAACAATTTATCTATACTTTAAACATCCCAAAGGAAGACTACAACACGTACTTATTGAAATTGCTATAAAGCTTCTAATGTGAAAATAGTTGCCAGGTCTCATTTTTCAAACATGTCAAATTCAGTAACAACCAGTTAAAATTTTCAAACTAGGTGACATATTTAAAAAGAAAGGAATAAAAATAGTGAGGTTGTTTTAGATATGGAACAATGAATTGCACCACCGACTGAAATGTTGTAAGGTGTTTCCATATCATAATATTTAACAAGCCTGCACTATTCTTGATTCAGAAGCCTAGGTCTATCTCTAGCATGTGGAATTTCTATCATACAATCACTCATGCCTATTCAATCAAACTTCAATGTAAAGTGACTCGGTTGTCCCTTCCAACCATCAAATTTCACTGTTCCAACATAACTTCAGCATTCTAAGTGGAAGAGGAAGATGACCTCATCATTATATGGACCCATATGCCGGCTTAAGAAAACACCAGATAATAGAAATAGCTGTCTTTTGCTTTGTGGCAGGCAAACAGTAATCACATGTGCAAACTATGTGAAACAAGGTAGTAGATTGCATACAAGACAACAAAGCATTGCTTGACCTCTGATCAAGAAAATAAAGAAGAGAGAAGCCAAAATTGCAGATAACAAGGAAATTTAAATTGCTTTCCAAGCATCAGAGTACAGCTTGGAAGAAAGCATCCAATAAAATCAAGTACAGCAACAGGAAGGAAAACCAAAATGGACCAATGATCTTAACGATTTTCAACTATTACGTTACCTCTCATTTTTTAAAGATTTGATTTCTTTTGTTATACAGCTTCAATAGCTGTGGGGCTTCATCAAAACAATTCACGAACTTCTCAAGGAACAACTTCTCAGAACACAAAAACAGAGTAAACAAGTTCGGCTTCCTTTTAATCAACTGTTTCGATAACAAAAACTGAGCAACTGAAGCTCTTGGTATAAATGTTGTCTTCAAGCCTGGCTTTAAAAGATAGGGGTTTTTCACAATAAATGAAGGTTCACAATCCATGTTATTAACCAAAAAATCCATCACTGCCATAATCTTATCATCTGATGTCATCATGCACCAAGGCTCCTTTATGAAAGCAGCAAGAACGTCTTCCTCGGACCAACCCCAACTCTTATAAACACCCAACCTCCTTTCCCACCCAGATTTGCTCAATAGACCCATGACCATCACTGCCGTAGCAAAATGCGGCTTAAGAGGATCACATCCCATTTCTCTCACCGTCTCAGCTATGCTTCTCAAATGATTCGGAGACATCATGACAGACCTAGGAGAACGGTGAACCAATGTAGCAATATGCCTTTTGGGGACTCCATACTCTTCCAAAATGTCGATACAAGGTTTCAAATATGTATCGATTTTATGATAGAGAATAGGCGAGTATCTTTTAACAGCAGCAATTGTCTTTTCATTAGATTGAAGCAAATTGCTAAGGAAGTTGAAATTAAGAATTATTTGGTTTTCCAAGCTTCTATTCAAAATACAAGGATGTGCACATAAAATGTGGGCAATGTCATTGCCTGACATGCCTTCGGAGTGAAAAAACTTGAGTTTCGGCAAAAGGGTTTTCTCAGGTTTGCACGAAAGCACTCGTGGGTATTTTTTAACAAGTTTAAAGATTTGGTCTTGAGAGAGACCATAGTGCTGGAACATGTGAATCACTGAGTCAGGGTTATCTGGGCTTTTAAAATTGAGATGTTTAGAAGCTGAAAGAGCAGATTCAGGAGAGAACCCAAATTTGTTTATGAGATAAGAGGCTGCAAATGACTGTTTATTTGGGTCTTCGAGGGTTGAGATGAAGAATCTAAGAGTAATAATCGAAGATGAGTGTTGAAATGAAAAGAACTCGTGGGTGGTTGAAAGTGTGGCGGCGTGTCTCCCATGTTGGAGAAGGGATTTGTAAAGGAAATAAAACATGGGAATTGAGGGATGGAAGAAAGTTTAACCCTCTCTCTTCGTCAAGAGAATCTACAAGGAGCTTGATTCGCAGAGCGAATCCTGAACTTGCACCGAAGAAACCCTAATGTTTTAATTGCCCCGAATCACCGCTTCAGAAAGAGCTGGCCCGTTTCGACGTTGTTATGTTTTAAAAGTGTATTTCAAAAAGGGTTAAATTTTTTAAATTATTTATATTAAATTAATATTTTTTAAAATTTTTATAATATTTTGATAAGTTGATATTGCAATTAATTTTTCTAGATTAAAAAATAAATTATTTTTATATATTTTTAAATAAAAATATTTTAAAAAATAATTTCAACTACATTTTCAAACATCCTTTTAAAAAGTTAATATTATTAATATA
>SRLM01000808.1:0-29507 GCA_015708895.1 Populus ilicifolia | reverse complement strand
GATCAATTTCTGTTATATCAAAATGGGGGGGGGAGGGGGGCGCGGTCGATTTCTGTAAAGGGGGTGAATTCTGCTGGGGGCAATCAATCTTTGCAAGAGAGACAAAACGGGGAGGGGGGAATTAGGGGAACCAGGGAACCGAGAGGAGAGGGGAATGGGAGGGACAAAACAGGGAGGGGGGAATTGGGGAACCGAGAGCAGAGAGGAATGGGAGGGGACGGGGAACCGAAAAGAGAGGGGAATGGGCACAGGGAAATTGTTGAATATAATGGAAAATTACAAACCAATTATAACAAAATTATAGGAAAAATAGGGAATGACAACAGGGGAAATGAGGAATGGGAGGGGAATGAAACATTGTAATTTGGGATGTTATTGGAGAATTATACAAACCGGTTATAATAGGGGAAATAAGGAATGGATATAACAGGAAAAATAAGAAATTATAGAAACCGATAGTTTGTGGAGAATGGGAGAATGAGATGGGAACAACAAAATTATAACATAACCTCAATAAATATAATTTTATGTTTTATTTTGCTTTGATTAATTGATGATTAATGTTTTATTATATTTGTTATATATGGAGAAATTTGTGTGACTATACTGGTAATTATATAGATTTCATTGCGTAACGTCTATTGATTGTTGTGAACTTATGAAATGTATAATTTTCAAAACATTTTTATCGTCGAGAAATTGAATGTTATGGTCTTAAATAATATATTTTAAGGCCTTATTTGTTTAGGGAATTAGATATCATTAGTGTAACTATTATACATTGTCTGTTTCTTTCAGCATAATTATTGTATTAATTGTGTAAGTATTTTATAAGCTTTTTTTAATATTTATTTCCTTAAATTTTTAGGTTTTTTTATCAGAAAACTTCACTTTCATGATATGGATAGTAAGATAATTCATGCAGCATATATGGGGTAGCTATTATTGAACAAGAAAGAAATACAATTTATATACCAAGAGAACTACGTGTAAATGTAATTGCTCAACTAGAATTCTATATTGACAACATTTTGAATCGAGGTGATAGACATTGTGTTGAACAAATTCGTATGAAACCTGTTGTCGTTTATAGATTGTGTGATGTTCTTATAAGTCACAACCTATTACGATCAACTCAAAATGTGTCGATTAGGGAGCAAGTAATTATACTCTTACAAATTGTAGGCTAAAACCAAAGATTTCGTTTTATTAGTGGTATATACTATAGGTCTATTGAAACCATCCATCATTACTTTAGAATTGTTTTAAAAGCAATTCTTTAGTTATATAAGCACCTTATTAAAGATCCAGAGGAGACAGTTCCAGCTGAGATAATGAATAATCGAAGATTCTATCCTTATTTTAAGGTATGAGAACACTACCAATATTTTTATATATTAATTAATTACATCTAGAAGTTAAGTTTATAAATTATTGTTTCATGTTTATATAGGATTGTGTGGGAGCAATTGATGGTACCCATATTCCTGCAAATGTTCCTGTTGAGATTCAAGGAAAGTTTCGAGGTTGAAAAAAAGAAACAACACAAAATGTTTTAGCAGCTATAACTTTTGATTTGAAGTTTATATATGTTTTATCTGGATGGGAAGGAAGTGCACATGATTCACGAGTTTTAGGTGATGCATTATCAAGACCTAGTGGTCTAAAAATTCCAGAAGGTATATAATAAATTATGGTATTATATGCAATAAACACACGAAATGTTTTATCAGATAAAGATAGTAATAGGTTTTATTTTTTTTTGATTTATAGGGAAATATTATCTTGGTGATGCTGGTTACGGTATTCGAAAAGGAATCATTTCTCCTTTTTGTGGAGTTCGATATCACTTCAATGAGTTTACAGAACGTGCACCAGAAAATGAAAAAGAGCTATTTAATCTTCGACACTCTTCATTGAGAACCACTATTGAGCGAGGGCTTGGTATTTTGAAGAGTCGTTTTAGATCAATTGATGGAAAATCTTTTTGGTATTATGAAACACAAGTAGATGTTGTGCTTGCATGTTGTATTATTCATAATCACATAATGGAGGTTGATCCTTATGACTTTATTACGAAAGAAATATGTTCCGATAGTGATCCAATTAAACGAACAATCAACTTGAGTCAACGGGAAGAAAGGGAATAGAATAAGAAGTGGATAAAAAAAAGAGAAATGATTGCATTAACTATGTGGAATGATTATAATACTCAAAGAAACTACTAATTGAGTGTTCATTATATGTGTTTGTTTTTATTATGTCTTGCTTGAGTTTGTATTATCTTTGTTATATATTTGGAGTAGATGTTGACTTTATTATATTTTCTTTTTTTAATTATTAATTGTAGTTTTCATATGAAATTTATTAAATCTAAATATTGTATTATTTTATTTTGTATAAATTTTATTTTTTTATAGAAATGAGTTCCATGCAGAATGAAAAATGTAAGGGCAAGCACTTCATATGGTCTAAGCCTATGTCTCACATGTTGCTTGAGATATTAGCTGAGGAGGCACTTAAAGGAAGCAAACCTTCTTCGACCTTTAAAGCAGAATCTTTTGTTAAGGTGGCTACAGAAATAAGTCAAAAGTTCAACGTCCAATGCGAGCCTAAACATGTGGACAATCATCTCAAGATGGTGAAAAAAAAATAGAGAATAATAACCAAACTTAAAAATAAAAGTGGCTTTGGCTGGGATGATTGTTTGAAGATGATTACAGTTTCGAAAGATGTATATGATGAAGAAGTAAAGGTATAATAAATATTATACTTTTTGTAATTTTTATAATTACTTTTGTTTCTAAAATGTTATACAATGAACTAAACAATTGCATATTCTAAACTTTATGAACAGACACATCCCAATCATGACAAGTTTCTCAACAAAAAACTTGATATGTACGAGACAATGACAATTGTTGTTGGAAAAGACATGGCAACCGGAAATTATGTCAAATCATATGCTGATGTCAACTTAGAAGAGAACATTGAAGAGCAATCAATTTCAATTGGAAATGAAGGCGAATATGAAGAAAGTTATAAGGGAAAAGAAACACTTCGTCTAGTACACAAAAGAGGCAACACAGGAAGAAAACTCGCATGTATGAAGATGATGGTATTGAAAAGTTATCTAAACAGATTGGAGATGTAGCATTTGCAATTCAAAACCTCAGCAAAAATCAGCTGGATGTTAATGCATTGTATATGGAAGTGATGAAAATTGAAGGCTTTGATGAGATTACTCTTGGGGATGCATTTGATCATTTGGTCCAAAATAAAATGTTAGCAAAAGCATTTATAGCAAAAAATGCTAATTTGAGGAAAATTTAAGTTTAGAATTTTGTAAACCAACACTACTAAAAGCCTGCTTGCTAAGATGGTTTGACTATGTTGGAAATTTGGGTTCAAACTATGTTTGTTATTTAACGAGTATGTTTACTTGTTTAATTCAGTTTAGCATATTTATGTTTGTAATTTGAACTAATATGTATGTATATGACATAAAAACTTAATATTTATGCATGATTATGTTTGATGTTAAATATTTATATTTATATCTTGATGTTTATTTTATATATATTAAAGGGATATTAAAGAGGTAATTTCCTTTACCCATACAAAAAAAAATTATCCAAAAAACCCATAAAAATATTTTTGTATGTATTTATCTTTTAAAAAATTCTTCATACAAAAAAAAACCTAAATATATAACTCTTACCATAAACTAATTTGGATTTCTTCATATAAAAAAAACTTATTTTAAGCATTTAAAATTGAAAAAAATATATTAATAGGTTTTACGTAAAAAAATATTTCACAAGCTTATTTCTCTATAATATGATGACATATATTTTAAAAAATAAGTTGTGTATGAATATAGGATATAATAAAAAGAATTCATCATTATACTTTTTAGATTTTATTTTTTTTATTGTAAGTGATTAAATATTTTATATTTATTAGATAAACTTGGAAAAAAAATTAATTTATTAATAAATTATTTTCTAGTTCATTTTCCATAACACTACCAAATATTGAAAAATACTTTTCCGGAATTCATTTTCCAGGAATTCACTTTCCAAAAGGAAACAACTTTTCTACAAACAAATGGAGTCTTAAGTGAGATAAAATTCTTTTTGATTTGTGTAATTTTTAAAACTAAAAAGAGATATATCAAATATTCTAATAAAATGAAATGAAATTGATACCTTTATTATAAATTGAGATTCATAGGTATAGTGACATTATCATGCCCATGAATTTTTTTTTTAATCTTGTCTAGTAAGGGTTTGATTAAAGGCTAATTTGGTTAAAATTATTAACAAATAGCAAAATTAAAAGACAAAGAACTAAAATAAAACACATAATGGAGATGACTAGTGTTGTATAAACTTTTTTGCTAAATGCTCATTGTGGTCTTTGTTTTTTACTAATTATAAGAATTGGGTCCTCAAGTCTTTGAAGTTTTTTAAAAAATAATTTTGATCCAAAATTTTATTTTTTTTATTTTTAGTTCGTGGTTTAACAAAAGAGAGAGAAATTCATCGAATTTTGACAATAAAAAAAAATGAACTTGATATTGATTCTGACTACTAAAATAATTAATTTTTGTGTCATATAGTTCTATATGATAAGTAAAATTCCATTTAAGTACTGTTTTATATTGAAAATGCTTAAAAACCAGATTTAAGCTCGAAAAAATATTTGATTTTCTAGTTAATTTTGGGTTTTAGAGTGGTTTTTGAAGGTTTTAAGGCTATATATTGATTAAAAAGGTTTTTATAGAGTTTTTAAAGCGTTTTAGCTAAAAATTAGATTGAAAAAAAGTTTGAAAATAAGTTTTCAAGTGAAAAGTAACTTTAACTTTCATTGTTTTATTATGGATGGATTCTAGGAATAGTTAGATGTGTCTTGTTTGACTTTTTTTATTTAAAAAATTAAAATAAATAATATATTATCCACCCCATTTATCAACAAAAACAAAAATATAGCCCATACATGCAAGCCAGCTTTATCAGGTGTTGACTAGGCCTTTTTTTATTTATATTTTTTTAAGTTTGTTTTCAAAATAAATTTTTAATTTGGATTTGAATTAGCAACCCTTTTCTCTTTTATTTTTTATTTATATTTTTCTAAATAGCAATTATTTTTTAATTATTTTGCATGTGTTTAATTTTTTAAATAAATTATTCTAATTCTTCTAATTTTTTTCTTTTTATGTTTTATATGAATAGAGTATTTTTTTGATAATATTTATAATATATGTAACCTTATATAGTATTTTGTTTATTTTATTTAATTAATTTCATGTGTGTATATTTATATTATCATTTGGTTAATCAAAATTTTAATTTTAGTAAATAAAGTTATTATTAAAAATTTATGTTATGAGGTAAAGTATCTTTATCTATATATATTTCTTGATTTTTTTATTTTCATCTTGCTAGCAACTGTTTTTTTTCTCTTTTAATAATACATGTTTTTAATTATTTATTTAATTACATTTATGTATATGTTTTTTAATTTATATTTAAATTTTTTATGCATAGAATCATATTGGAAAAACAAATATATATATATATATATATTAATAAAAAACAATGTTTAACCCACATGGCGCGAATTGCGCGAATTAAATGGCTNAAAAAAAAAAAAAAAAACACTACAATTCTACAACTTTTATTATTGTACTAGTCACCTTGCTCGCGTGGTGCCGCAGGCTGTCTCCATAATCGTGTATCACAGAGCGAGTTGAAAGACCATTGGAGAATGAGGAAAAAATGAATCCAAGGAATTGAGAAAACAAAGTCAGAAAGAGAGGAAGACATTTTAGAAGACTCGTGGAAAACATGAATTTTAAGGTCAACAAAGCTGAATCCAAAATGGTTAACAAGACAACAAAAGTGACAGGAAAAGAAAACAGCAGTGAGTCAAAAGGTATAGTAAAAACAGAGACTGCAACGTAAAATTTGGATGTCAGGAGGGCTCGACAAACAGATGTTGTTAGAGCTGGTGCAACTGAAGGCAGCTACGATCAGTGAGAGACGCAAAAGCAAGCTCCCAGTCAGCTACACGCCAAGCAAAAACATGTGGCATGGAGTCGAAAGCCAGCTAGTCTGCACAAAACAAGCAATGAACACTACAGTAGATTTCTCGAAGAAGCAATGAACAAAAGTAAGAGGAGAAAAAGAGAGGAGATTGCTGTCTTAAAAAAAAATTGATTGAAACAAAGGGCAGAGTCATGGCTGTCCCAACAAAACCATATTCAAGTTGTGAAGAGCTAGCAGTAACGGCACAATAACAACTCATCAAAGAGACCCCATTTTCCCATTCATCTTGAAGCTCCTATGCGTCACTGAAACCAAACCTACAGCAGCCTTTCGATGATAAAAAAACTTGCATAAGTGCATAAAAATACAGTAAAATGTGTAAAGTCCAGGGGAGAGCTTGGAAGGAGAAAGATGAACTCAAAAACAAAAATACGGAAAAAAAAATGGTACTAATAAGCAATCTCATCCACTGTTAATCTCCGTTTCAGGAATGAAGAGGTTGCCTACAATAAGCAAAGTCCAACTTTTGAAATGCTGGAAGATTCACATGGATGTCTGCACGGGATCTTGGTGTCATTAACTACTTTAATATCAAGAGGTTAATTTTATATCTCACCAAATAATACAGACCATAGTGTTTTATTCCTTCAATTTCATCAAGAACAAAGAGCGCCTACGTAGATGTATATGGAAAGACTTCTGAATATGATCTTGAAAAGTTTATAAAAACAATCAAAACATTACAAGTTTTAATCAAATCCATCTATTATGGCGAATTAAGAAAATATGATAGGTACTGTACCATCATTTGTGATCATCAGGAAAAGAGGGGACCTTACTCATTTAGCCAATAGAGAACCTCTCACGTAGCGATGGCTATACACCTCCATATCGAGGGTTTTTATATTCATGAAACGAGCTTCCCTCCAAGATCTTCCAAATAAAGTTTTTTTTTTTTACGTGGGGTGTCCGGGCCAGTTTACGCGCACCATGACTAATCCTCACGGCCCACTGAATACCCTGCAAACCCAGTAGACATGTAAGACACCGTGGGGGTGACAGACGTGCACGCCAGAGCTCGAACCCAGGTGCAGTGGAAGGGAGTGCAGTGGAAAGAGACAAGTCCCTTCCACCACTACACCAATCGCTCCAAGTAAAGTTTTTGACTAGAGACGGTGATGACAATGACTTCATACTAAATGTTCCTTGGACTTCGTTTTTGTTATGCTTGGAGTATATGTCCACTTGGATAACGCTTTTTATAATGGCGAGAGTGGCTTTTGTATGGGATGTGAGGATGGTAACACTCCTTTTCTCTATTGCACATTGTTTTGACTTGTTTCTTCTTTTAATTGGAGTTATATATTGGCAGTAGAGGTGCAGGTGGTGCAGCCAATGAAAGCCAATTGCGGGGGAAGAGGCAAGAACTTGAGTTACTCTTTGGTTGTTAATAAAGCTGTCATGAGTATCCTCAATTGTTGTGTTAGTTGTTGTTGGACATACAAAGAAGTTGATGTACGTGCAACATAAAGTAGCGGCAAACATTTGGTTTGATTTAATTTTTACTTAAAAAACAACCATACTAAAATTTTATAAAATATATAAAAAAATAAAATTAATTCAAACTAATCAAATTTAATTCAATTATTTTATATTAAAAACTAAAATACAATTAACAAGTTTTTATTCTATTCGATTTAATTTTATTATCGTCTAATTCAATTTTAATTCGGTTATTTTATATTAAATTGAGGTTTTTTTGGATGTTTTTAATGGGTTTAATTTTTATTTGATTTGTTTGTTTTTTTTAATTTTAAATTTATTAAACCGAACCAAACCAAATATTTTTTAAAATATTTCAATCAGTTCAATTAATTTTTTTTATGATACAATTTTTTCAATTATTTTTTTATTTTCTCAATTTAATTAATTTTTTAGATTTTACTTCTAATGGAAAGTTAGTCACTCTCTCATGTCTTGGAGTTTTGGAGCCCTTTCGTTTTTCTTTAATTTTGGCTTATTTTTTAAGCTATTTTTTCTTTGATTTTTAAAGCGCACATCACCAGCATTCTATGTGGATTGAATATTTCTTCTTAAATTTCTTACCAAGACAATACTGGTCATGGTTTTTAAGATCTGAATAATGAAAAACAATCATCGACACCCATTGTTTATAGGATCTAAAACCATTTGTTACAGAATCTTGGTTTCTTTATGTTAAGTTGTCCTATAGCATGGTGATACAGAAACTCCATATGTACAGATCATGTTGTGATTCAAGACCTTGAAAACTCCCTTAGAGTATTCTCCATTACTATGTCCTCCTCCCCCATTCAAGCGAGCTCCGCCATATCTCCACCAAACATCTATGTGCTGATGAGTCTTATGACTCCAAGCACAGCAAGGCCCAGCAAATCTGAGGTCTTTGACCCCCCTTGTCCTAAAGACAATGAGATAACTCTATCCCGAAGACAGTTTCTTATGGTTGTGAAGGAAATCTCAAGTCCCAAGTCACGTGTCACTCCCACTGTCCCATGTGAAGAAGCATTTGTGATCCATATGGTTGTTTGTAGTTCTGTGAAAAAACCGCCGATGGTGAAGACCTGAAAAGCAAATGCTTCCTATCTCAGTGCGCGCTAATCAGTAGTCAAACAAAAGCATTGTTGTGAAAGAACTGAGAACAGTAACGTTCTCTTTTCTTTTGTTCTCAAGGATAGAAAATCAAAATCGTCCTCTCCTGGCTCAGGCTCAACAAAATATGCAGGAGTTTCAACAGCCAAATCAATTCAGTCCATCCAAGCACATATGCAAGAACATCCGATTCCCTCGCTGGCTGCTCTGTAGGAAAAGCGCACCAGACTGGGACAACCATCAAAAACTGGGAAGAGAATTGTATCATGGTGACAAGATGTGCTCGAGCCTTCAAAACTTGATGTGAAGTAGGATCTTTCCCGTTACTACAGATATTACGGTGCTGTTGTACCAAATGTAGTTGTTCTTAAAACAGAAAACTAATCTAACCAAATACGCAGGGTGTTATTCAAAAGGCAAACCAGTTCTATTCATCATCCAAGGGCTCGAGCAAGAATTTCACCTCATTAGTCTTTTTCCAACTTTCTAGCACCCATGACAAACAAATCTGAAGTAGCTTTGCTGCCACCCATACTACCAATAACAGAAATTGAACAGCCAAGGCCCCGGTAAAATAACAGAAATTGAACAGCCATAGCTTATTCAACAAACAAAAGGATCAAAATAGCATAAAGAATGATAGCTGTGTAACGTACCAGTTAAGAATACAATGATCCATGGGTAGTTTTACAATCCACGTGTAAAATTTCTTTAATTTCCTATCTCTCTCCAATTATACGACAGTAATCATGTTTTTAAAAATAAGATTCAGCTTCAAATTCTTCCATCACAAAATTGTTTAGCCATCAAAATCATTATCAAATCTTTTGGTTCGTGTTCATAATACCGTGGTTGTAGAAGCTGGAAGTTAAAATGAGTGGTGCATAATCTATGCCTTCATCCTTGAGGACTCCCCCACAGCATTCTCCATTCTTGTGTACCAATCCCCTATTCGAGTTTGCTCCACCATATCTCTACCAGACCTCAAATAGCGGATGGGTCTCAATACCCCAAAGACAGCAAGGTCAGCTAAGTTAGGCTTTGACCCCCCTGTGGCATATAAGAAAAAACATAAATATATCTGTCACATACAACTTTGAAAGGTTGTGCAAAGGTTAAAATCAGAATCTTAGCTTTAAACAGTTGTTAAAGTTGTCTTAGCTTTCTATGAGATAAAGCAGATCAATTGTGCAGGATGGAGGCCTGGCCTTGGAAACCATCTGTTCTCCCATTACTTTTGGTTTGTTTTTTTTTTTTATTGGAGTTTACAATATAAAATGATATGGCAGCGTACACATGTATATACATATAGTATGCAAGTCATGTGCATTAATATGATATCATGTCAGCTCCATACCAAGAAACTCTTGGCCATTTAGAGCATCCATCCACGTTTCCACAGCTTCATACAGGGCAGCACGTTCATCAGTAATGTTATATTTCTTCTTCAAATTCTTGGACACAAAATACATTGCAGCAGCTCCAGCATACTTGACAGTGATTCTTTCTGTAAAGCTAAAATTACCTGCATTTACAGGAGAAGTTTACAATGAAATCAAGATAAATAGACAAAATATATGCCATCTCACAGATAATTTTGAACAGAATCAAAGTGAACCTTAAAAGCATAATTCCATGAACATTAACTTGGAATAAGTTACCTAGAACCTATATGAGGATGAGAACAGGATGATGAAGTAATCATAAATGAAATGATAACTGTCACTTGAAATCAAATGAAAGGAATGACTAAAGGGAGTCATTGAGTAGTTGCGATCCCCGGATGAAAACAATTCAATACAATTATTAATTTTCTGATCTTTAAAGGTTCCTCAAAATAACAAACTCACACATTTACATTAGACGAGAGATGGGATACAAAGCAGTGAAAACAGAACAGCATGATTAAAGCTTGATGGAGCCATAGATCATTTCTAGAATATTAAAGACAAGTTAATGAGATTAATTATCTGACAACCAAAAGTATATAATAATGTAGAAATTCCCAATGAAACAGGGGTGTCAAGTAATTTTGTTTCTAATATCCTGACATAATGTTCTACACCACCCACATCAATGTTGCCCTCAAAATAAGATTGCTCTCAAAGACAAAATATTCTCTCCCTTTGCTCTTACTGGGAAAACGTTCTTACAAGTTTATAATTATCAGTGGTTCTAAGACACCAACTCTAACTTTCTAAAGAATAGACTATGAGGAGAAACTGCCCAGGAACTTGGTCATCTTATTGCTAAGTATGATGAATGTAAACACATAAAAACTTGGTCCCTATTAAACAAACTGAATATCTTAAATAATGGTGCATTTAGTATATGCAGGTGACAATCTGTACTTTACTTCTTAACTATCAAACTTCGCACTTCAATTCTTTATTTTTTTGGTGCAGATAACTTATATGATCAATGCTTGGCAATGTTTTATAGAAAAAAAATATTTAAATGCACCGTTGATTTACAAAGTGTATGCATACTGTCAAGCATATCATGTTTTTCACCATAATCATCAATGCAACAAAGTTAAGAGTAATCTAGATAAATCATGTTCACGTTATCCAGCAGGGAATAAAATTGAGTGGAAAAGCCTTCCCGAGCAAATCAAGTAAGGTGGCATGTTATGTTTTCAACATAATAAATGAAGTTAAGAGTAATCTACAAACAAAAGCTTTGCAAATGAACATGAATAGAAAAATATACAAGAAAAGGGACTATGATAGGTAGTTAATTACAATGTTTCCCAAAAATATTACAATATTTTTTCATAGGCATCGTGAGCATATGGAGCAAATATTATAAGGAGAAACATACCAGACTTTCCTCGTTTAATGATTGAGAAAAAAATGAAACCATATACCAATAGGTAAATAATTATAAATCATGGCACAAAGTTATAAATGGAAAAAAGCATAAACTGAACCAAAGACATCTTTCCCACAAGAGTCAGCTGTAGGGAAACTACTGTTTCATTCAGGTATGCATATCCATGGATCATCTTACCATTGCTCGTGATATAGTCAAAGGATTCAAGAGCCTCAGAAGTATTTCGATATATGTTTGGAGACAAGACATGAACCAAGTGATTGTCAACCCACCTAAATAAGCAATAAATAATATGTCAAGATCTAGCATTGGCATGCCAGCAACAACTAAAATCTAACCAGTATTGTGCTCACAAAGAAAGAAAAGAAACAAAAACGTGACAAGTTGATAACTGTTTTACAAACATTAACCAAAAATGGCATAAACATGTTGACCAAATTATGTAAGCATGGCATGTGCAAGAGTATGAGAGCATTGATTTTCATAAAATAAAAAATTATGTATGCATTAGATCACAAGCATGCACGTTGCCAAAAACAATTCTACAAATGTTCCATAACTTCATCTATATGCACAAGCAAAATTATAGGAAATAACTGCAAAATTTAGTCAGCCAGCTTTTGGGGAATTTCTATTTGATTTTCCTCTTTTTTTCTATTTTTTGTTTTTGTCGATCAACAAGTTTATTTGTTGATGGGGACACTAGACACATTATTTATGCACTCGTATAATTATAAATGACAGAAGATAGCCCAAACCATTGAGAGATTGAGCTTTAGCTTATGTTTTTAGATTGAATTTATTTGAATTTTTAGTTGTGATTTCTCAATTAGGCTTTATTTATTGGGATTGATTTAACTATTGTTAGGTATTATATTTATTGGGCTATGAACCCAATTGTCTATTCTAGTTAGGATTTTAGTATCTATATCCTATTTTTTTAGATGTTAGATAATTTTGATGAATTCAATAAAAATTGCAAAGTTACAGATTTTTCCAACACTCATTTAGTTTATCTTTTATCTTGATTTATTAAAATAAAGTTCAAAAGTCAAGATAGAAGGAGAGAGAGAAAGAATCATAACAAAAAAAAATGGTCAAGAGAAAAAAATGAAAAGTGACCAGAAAAAAAAAAAAAAACAGAGGAAAGTGAAAACAACAAAAGGACATTATTCAGGACATTATGACATCAACGATTCAAAGTCATTTGCAATCAAATTTAATGATTTGAGTCTCGGTCAATGAATTACTCTATTTTTTGATTCCTTGAATTTTAATTTTCTTCTTTTTACATTTGTTATTTAAAGTTGTCGTTAATATTACTTTTGTGCCCAAAAAAATTCTACCTAACATTTTTATCTTTTAATTTTTGTTCATCAACCTCTTTCATCATTGATATCTAGAATTTTGTCCCCTTTGATAATTGTAAATCTGTGCTTATGATATTGTGTTTGATTTTTTGTTTATACTTAGAATGTCTAGCATTGCATGCCTGTGCCTATGATATCATGTTTGATTTTTTGTTTATACATGGAATGTCTAGTATTGCATGCTTTTAATTTTCCCGGTGGGCTCCCTTTTTTATTTTTATTGATCTCCACATTAAGATAAAAAAAAATGTTGTTATCTTTATTTTTTATATGATGATTCCGCATGCGAGAACCATTTGTGATCTCAATTTCATCTCTATATTAGTGTTACATGCATTTGCATCAAGGTTATCTAGTATCTAAATTTGAATCTACACTTATCACTAACCTGACCATTAGTGATGCACATAGGGAATTATAGCTTATGCAAACTCAGGTGACCAATATGTTTAAAAGAATTGAACCCCAAGAGAATTCTCAAATAAGATACCCAAAGACCAATACATATCACAAGAATAATCATTATAGACAAGTTCACCTTGAACACCACCAATATAACTATCATCTAGGTTACTTTAAATATGAATACCTTGATGAGCAAGTCATGAGTCCTAATAAAATAAAAGCCTTCACTTTTGAGGGTCATTATGACCCTTTGATATTTGATATATCAATTCATGACATGGATCAATTCTTTAAGTAGCACAACTTATCTGATAATAAAAGAGTTAGATTTGCTAAGATGATACTTATTGGTCAAGTCCAACTTTATTGGAGGGATGTTGATGATTTGTTTAAAGATAAAAGGTAAACCTGTTATAACTGATTAGACCAGAATGAAACAAAAACTACAAGAGAAGTATATATTTCAGTCTTGTAGAAATAAACTCAAAGACCAATGGAGCAATCTAAGACAAAGGAACAAGTCTATCAATGAGTATATAACATAGTTTAACAATTACATGATGAGATGTGCTATCAAAAAATAAAGTCATGACTTTGCGTAGATTTTGTAAAGGTTTGAATGATGATTTTAGAAAAGAGATCTAGCTCATAAAGAATTTCACTCTTGACCAAGCATATACTATAATACAAGATTATGAGCTGCTTATAATAAGTCAATTGATAACATGTTAAGACCCTTGTAGTACCCTTTTTAGACATCTCAATTTAGGAATGATGGTTATTTGTTAGGCAACCCATCATATAGACATAATCGCAGTGGTGCTCAAATTTATAAAGAAGACAAGGAAAAAGAGTTGTTAGTGAAATTTTTGGAATAAGTTCAGAGGTTTAGTGTGCTAACTATCAAAGTTTCAGTTATATCTTTTTCAATTGCACCTCTAAACCCTTAGTCATCCAAGAACACAAGGATATAGGTGAAAAGAAAAACTATCATGTGTAGGTGTATGAACCAAATCTTGAGGATTTTAGTGACCTAGATGAAAAAGATGTGCAAGAAGAGGAACTTAACATTATAAATCCAAATGAATATAAACATGAGGTTAATAAAGAATATAATAATTCTATTTTAGTGGTAGAGTCATAAGTTTTAGAAAAAAAATTAGCGAAATTGCTTGAAGAATTAAATAAAATCTTAGAGTCTCATGATATTAGTCCTTTTAAACTACTTGATTCCCCACTCACCATGCTTGATGTCCAGCATGTCAAAAGTTTAGAGCCGCATGCTCCTCACCCTCCTCATGCTTGAAGTCCAGCACATCATAAGTTTAGAGCAACATGTTGAGCTCTACAATCCCTTACCCCGGACACGTGATGAGGATGATAAAGATAATATTAATTTACTAGGTTATGTTCAAGCTATATCTACTGAAGTTTCAAATAGTGTTTGTTTCACTCCATAGTCTCAATTATATAATGTTCATAGTTACAAACTTAGAAAGCCTGTAGATCTTTTTTTTATGTCTCCTCACTCTAAAAGGTCTGATTTAGCTAAGTTTTTTGCATATAGAGTTCATAATTTGCATGTTAAGATCATAAAACATATTCAAGCAAGGAATCAACAATACAAATTTAGAGTTGATTTACACAAGCATCATGATGAACTTATGTTAAATATTATTTCATAACACAAATTTGACCTAAACGGTATCCTTTGAAAACTAGTCATAAATTTCAAATGAGTAGTACTAGATTATTTAAAGTGTTGCAAAAGATTGAATCAAATAATGATGTCATTAAACTGTCACAAAACTTTGATACTAGCTCTACTTTTAACATAGAGGACTTCATTATATATAAAACATGATAGCCTAGTCCCAATGCTCCTTTTAATATCACTACCCTTTTATCCTTATCATTGGCACAAAAGGAACATATTAATGCTACTTGGAATGCACAAGTTGTTTTTATCAAAGATTGTAAATTTTAGCGAATCACAGTATATGAGCTAGATAACCATATTCAAACTATACCTAGACTATTACAGAGAAATCGCAACAACTTGATCATGATCTTTGGAAGTATTATTGGAGCTGTCTTGAACAAGACTTGACGAAATCAAGTTTCTCCAATCCCAAGATAGATAGTGGGGACACCAGACTGAAGATATTCATTATGCACTTGTATGATCATAAATGATGGATGGTAGCCTAAACTATTGAGAGATTGGACTTTAACTTATGTTTTTATGGTTTAATTTATTTGAATTTTTAGTTGAAGTTTCTTAATTAGGCTTTATTTGTTGAGCTTGATTTAGCTATTGTTAGGTATTTTATTTATTAGGCTATGAGCTCAATTGTTTATTCTAATTAGGATTTTAGTATTGATATCTTATTTTTTTAAATGTTAGACAATTTTGATGAATTTGATAAAAATTATAAAGATGCAAACTTTTCCAACCCTCATTCTTCTCTTCTTTGGCCTTTTCTTCTTTTTCTTTGGCTTCTTCTTCTTAGCTTATTACTTCATCTTCAAATCTCTTTTATCCACATTTAAAATTTTCAATTCAAGTCTAAAATGAGATGTTAGTTAGGATAAACCTAGTGTAGATGGCAAATGTTGACATTCAAGGTGTACAGAGTTACAATAGGTGAGAAGCACCAGTTATGTTGAACAACCATCAACACTGGGGAATAAAAAAAGTTTTGTTCTTTTATTTGAAAATATAAACTTTTAAAAACACATAAAATGACCAAAAATATTTTGAAAGAATAAAAAACCAAAAGAAAGAAACAAAGTTAACCTTTGATTCCAATGATGAAGATGCCATAATTATGAGGAAATCTCTCCCTACTTTTACAAATTTAATTCTTGCAATTGGATTATGGCCTACATGTGGGATATGAATTTTTGAGCTACACAATTTTCTATCACCTATTTTAAGATGACACAACTTGAGAGAGGTTAAAGAACTCATGGTCAAGTGAGAGAATGTTGGTGGTTTAAACCAATCACAGATAGAATATGGCGAGCTAAACAACCTACCCAACAGCAATCAATCTGCTAGGGGGCTAAGTTTTCATCCAGCAAGGCAGCCATAACTAATGCATCGAGATCGAACAGCTCTCATTCCGTATCTTCTGTATGATTAGATTTACAATTTGATACAAATAATGAAGAACCATTGCTGAAACTGATATAGATTACCAATTCTAAGACTTTGGGAGGGAGACCTAAGGCTGAAATGTAAATGTGTAGGTTTTGATTGAAGGAGAGAGGAACTCATACCAGGGACCCATATAAATTGAAGAGATATCTTGGATTCAGATGAAAATTTGACAAAGATATATGACCCAAAGCCGAGTTCATGAAAATCATGGAAAACTAATCTACATTACTTATTGGTCTGAACACCGTGTACAATTCATGTTTCTTTTGACCATCTGCACATTTACACATTGGTTGTCCATTCCCCTAATGAATTGGCCACATTAGGATTCCCCCAGATGCATTTTAAGATTGAATTTGAAGTTTTGATTGGAAAGAAGAAGAAGAAGATTAGAATTCAAAAGGGAATTTTAAGAGTTAAGGTACTATTCCCTGTATCATATATCTCTTTTAGTCTATTTTAGACAGCATACTACTGCTTATTTTAACAGGCATGGATAAGTAGGTGTTTGCTTCATGTAGCTACATATACAGTTAAACTGCATAAATGGCTACAAGAATACGAAACTTTTTCAACACTCTAAAATTAATAGACACAACGCGGATTATTAACTTTCCCACATTACATCTATAACCAAATTCAGTAGAAACCCAACCTACTACCCTCCCTCCTCTATTCTTTTAGCTCATATTAGCACCCATTTCCTCCTAAGTGACGGGAGCTTAAGTCCAGCCAGTAACACTTGGAGCTCCTTTAAAGCCAGGATTCAAAACTACTTTTTATATGCTTTTCCTAAAACACCAAATCCAAAACTTAAAGAAAAAGGTCTTTTTAACCAAAAGAAAAGAACAACCTTACTAAGGTTAAGACATTGCCGACAAAATTAACTTGCCATAAATTTAAACATTCCCATTTTATATGATAACAATAAATAATAAATTCCCTTTTTATGACACCGGTAGTGCATCTCTGTCTTCATTGAAACAAAGAAACCAAAATGACTGAAAAAGAAAACTAAGCGACAAAAGTGAGGCACCATACCTCCGCCACCTTTTCTCTTCATCGTCATCCTTATCAGAAGCAGAATCTACAATTTCCTTACCATGGATCTTGTTTCCCAACTTATCAATTATAGCTGCTCACATTCAATTCAACATAATCAGTAGCCGAAATTAGCACCACCAAAATAAAATCCATCAACACAATTCAAAATCCCTTTTTAAGAAAAATCACAATGAAAATAACCTGAAGAATCAACAAGCTGTTCGCCATCTACCAACAAAATTGGTACCTTCTTATAATCAGACCATTTGATCTCTTTCTTACTAATAGGGTTCACTTCCACCACTTTGTATGGTATATCATAGTAATCCAAATATGCTGAAAATATTACCAAACAAAAAATATCAACTATTTTAAGAACTGTAGAGCTAAAAAGCTCTATATTCATAAAATTATTTCTAACTTGCATATAAAAATGAGACCTTTAACTTTATTGCAGAAAGGACAGGCCTCATACTGATAAAGAACAACTTCCTTGGGCACGAGCTCGGCCGGTGGTGGCTCCTTGGCGAGGACTTCTTGAGAGAGAGAAGCGGCGGCAGCGGCAGAGACCAAGGCTCCGGCGAAAACTAGAGATGTGGAGAAAGGATTGAAGATCCGGCGAGTGTTGGAACTGCCAGTGCTGGTGGTGGTGCTAAAGAGTGCAGCATGGAGGAAGCGGTGGTTGATGGTAGCAACTGAGTTGGTGGAGAGGCCACTGCAATCGTGGAGGGTGGAGGAGAGGGTCCGACAGAGGACGGAAGACGCGAGATTCGACGCTCTTCTCATGATTGTGAACAGAAAAGAGGAGAGATCTGCGAAGAAGAGAAGAGGTTTATGTGGGGTTTTGTATTTTTATTTTTATTTAAGAAAATGAGGGTTTTATGGGAGATGATCGATTTATTCATTTTATTAGATGTGAGAATTAAATTTTTACTTTATTATTATTATTATTATTATTTTATAATGTCATGAGATTATATTATCAATTATTGTATTACGGTTTTTTAAATATTTTTTATTTAAAAATATATTAAAATATTTTTTTTAATTTTTTAATATAAATATATCAAAACAATCTATAAATAATTTAAAAAATAATTTAAAATAAAAAATATATTTTTACAGTAACATTTTTCAACACCAAAAACAAAACAAACTCTAAAGCACACTAGTGTTATTATAAATAACTAGTCTATTAATTAGTGTTAATCACGCTAAAATTTATTATTTTATTCAATAATTTTTTTTTACTTTTAAATCTTTTCACGTAATCCATTTTTAAAACAAGAATAACAAAATAAACTGAAATAAAAATTAAAAATATGGAACCAATAAAAATATTAATTTATAAATAAAACTAAAAACATAAAGACTAGTTAATTGATTTTTGAACTAGAAAAATTATTTGTTTTATTTTATTTTATAAAATTAGAGGGACTAATTTAAATTTTATTGTGCACCTAGGACTAAAAAAGTATATTGTTCCCCCTAAAAAATAAATATTATTCACTTAATAACAATTAAATAATTACAAATATTAAATACATTCACTTAATCTATTATAATGCATTATCTAAACTTTTAGTAATATAATTAATTATTTCATAATTATGATAGTTATTAATAATTAAATATAACTTCAATAAAAAAATTATATTAACTTAAAAAGGAAAAAAAGTAGTTTTTTAATTATAAAAAAAATATTCTTAAGAGATTACGAAGTAGTAAATATTCAATTATTGCATGTAAACCCAAACTAATCAAAATCAAACCGAGCCGTGTGTGCCATAAGTCTCCCGTGCTTGCTTGCTGCCATTTGCCTAAAACCCTGCAAAACCCCCAACCTCCATCTTTCTACCTTCCACCAATGTCATCAGCGTCAAGATTCTTACTCTTTGGTACTTCGCTCTTTCCCCGTACAACTCATTATAGCCATCCCCACAAAACTCTCTCTCCATTCTTCTCCTTTAAAGCCCTCCCTTCCCTTCAATTCCACCTCTACTGCTCTTCCTCCATTGCAGCCACCGTTGCTACAGCCGCTACAGATAGCACAGAAACCTTGAACTCCCTTCTACAAGAAAGGAAACAAAAACAACATCCGTGGCCTGAGTGGGTCATTTTTGTTGATAAATTGAAGGCCAGGGGTTACTTTATGCACGCTTCTACAAAAGAAGAGGATGACGATACTTCTAGTGAGATTGCTTACACTGACATGAATCAATTAAAGAATGCTTGTCTTAGCTTTGCTCGTGACAGATATGATATTTTCAAGTAAGCCACTTTTTCCCCTTTCAGTTGGATTGAAATTTGATTAGTGGTTTAAAAATGAAGGAAAGATTAAAAGATTGAGAATTTTGATTTTCAGATATTTAAGAATTAAGAAATTTTTATTGGGTCTTGAATTTGTTTTGTTTCCACTTTTGCAGATCATTGTCTATACCTGATATTCAAACAGTTGTGGAGTGTGGATGTCCTAATCTTCTTCGAAAAGCTGTTAATTCAGCTAAAAGAATGAGAGCTTACGTGCAAAAGGATGAAGGGGATGTATGTTGCTTTCCTTTGTTAATTTCGTTCCTGATTTGTTAGTGATTAAAAAGATGCATTTCAATAGAAATTTTCAAGTGCCTTCTGGCTTGCAGGCTTGTGGTATTTGTACTCATCGGGGTTTTTGTGATAGAGCGTATGTGACACTAAAAGGTAATGATACAGAAGGTCGTACCGTGGACATAGTGCGGGTCTTAATGTTCCATGCACTAGATCCGTTTGTTGTTTCAGGAGGACAGAAATATCCTGGTAGTGAGCTCATTGAAACGTCTGCAAGGAAGCTGCTTTCTGAGTTGATTGAATTAAGTGAGACACCCCAAGATCCAGCACTACCAAAGCATATTCCCAAAGCCTCCCATAAGAAGGAGCGAGATGTTGATTTCATGGATGGCCAACTGTGTGATAATGTCGAAATGAAGAAAGAAGGTTGGATGTGTACCGAGTAAGTGACAATTAGAAAATAATTAAATATATCTCTACAATTCTTTCCTTTATAACTTGATAACCTCTGCATATTCTTGAATGATGTGATCAGAGGGGAACTTTTTCTTAATGCACAAGTGATCGAAGTTCGGATCATTGGATAACCAATCCAACTTTATGATCCATAATAGCTTAAGTAGATGCATGGCCTCATTGAGAATTGTTTTTGTTGGCGTGCATGTTAGAATTGTATTTCTTTATTTTAATGTTTGTGGGATCTTCATTAATACCACCAAAGATTTCAGGAGGACTTCTTTTTGGAATTTGGGAAAAGGCTCCTTTGTTCTCAGTTATTCTATGTAACCCCAACCCCGCCATGTTATTTTGGTTTATAACAATTCCTTGATAATATAATTATATTACATCCATTTTGGATTGCTCCACAGTTCAAACATTGCATCCTTGCTTGCAATACTAATTTATTTTTGATTATTGTGCGTCTTACAACTGCATCATGAAGGTATGTGCCCAAAGAGAAATTATGATGGAATCATTTCATTCTTCGAGGATATTGGTTAGGCTTAGAGTTCAACTTTTTAGTTGTTGAGAGCTTGAGGTCGAAAGATCAAAAGGAGTCAGTTAAGGGGTATTGAGAAGGAACAAGATTCATCTCTTCTGTGCCATTCCCTTGCGTCTATTGTGTACTATGAGAGGCCAGTTCTTTTTCGGTATTTTACCACTAATCACCCCAAGTCACTTACAATTAAATGATGTCCATGTCTTTGTCTCCAGTAACAATTTAGTCATCTAATAAGACTAAGCCTGAAACAGGAAGGTCCATTGTCTCTAGTACCTTGATGATGTAGATTATAGGAATGTTACATTTGTGCTCAAATGCGTGCATGCAAGAGCTTTCTTCGTCTTTGCACAGGGGAATGCTCATGCATGTGGATTTTTAATATGAATCTGAAGCCAGAACTTATTATATAACTGTCAAAATGAGATGAACATCACCAATGCTCCTATTCTTTTTTCTTTTCTTGGGAAGGCGGTCGCTGTTGGGAAAGTGCAGCTCTGTATTAATCCCATATTTTTCTCTTGCTTTTAATTGTGTGTTTATACGCTTGTGCAGACACCAGATACAGTGTGACACCCCGTTAAAAAAAAATTGCATTTTGTTTATTGAAAGCCTTGGTATGTTCTTGCAGATGCAACTTTATGAACTTCTCAAAAAATAAAAGATGCCAAAAATGTGATGAACACAGTGCGAAGAAGGATGGTGATAACAATATTGAAGCTAAGAAAGGAGATTGGATATGCTCTGAGTAAGCTCCCTATCATCTTATTTTCTTTACACTGTGATTGACCTTTTTAAGTTTTTTGCTCTATCGGTATTAGGGGAAAAGAACAAATGTTTGAACTTCGAACCATGATTGATTTTACAATTTTAGCTGTTATATTTGTGCTGTATTTTGTTGGTCCAGTTTCATTATGCCTTTGGAGTTCCTTTGCTAGATTCAGAAACCATTTATTTATCCAGTTTTTGCATGATTTTTTGTCTCTATTAAAAGCCAGTTTTCACCTAAATATTAGGGCAGAATGCAATTTGCTATTTTTTCAGTTCTCACACTTGTTGAAAGATTGGTCTAGAGCATTTAGTTCAAGGACCATTTGATTTTCTTATAAATGTTCGTGTGACTTTTAGGATCTCTTGATGCATTTTCTGACTGTTGTTTTTTTTTCTATAGTTTCTAGTAAAAACTTTGATTTGTTAATTCTCAGGAACCTATAATGTTGTTCAATACAGACGAGGGTAAATCTCACAGTATTATGAGATCACAGGGCCCTCTTCTTTAAGTTCAACAACTGTAATGGCGATTCCATGTGTGAGTTGTAGAGACATAAGAGCCATCGTGTTAATCAAATGGAGTAATTTGTAAATCTACCTATCTGATTCTAGAAACTAGAGGGAGTTCTTTGTAATTATATTATACTGCACGGGTGGCCCATGGTAAACAATATTTGAGGTACAAATTCCTAGCCTTTCTATTTATATCTGTTCCAAAAACCTAAGGAATTCCTTTTGATGCTTTTTTTTTTTTTGAATTGTAGAGCAATAACCTACAAACTCCAGTTTCTGTAGTTGAGTCGATGTTATTATTTTCATAGTGGTCTAACATAATATTCTCTATGTTGTCATAAACCTGTTGCATCTCTTATTAAATCCTTTGTCTCATTCAATCCATTAACTGGCACATTCCATTTCTGTTGCAGCTGTGAATTCGTGAATTTTTCTAGAAATATAAAATGCCTAAAGTGCAAAGCAGAGGGCCCAAAGAGGCCCGGTGTGGATGATGTGAAAATGAAGAAGGGAGATTGGAATTGCAACAGGTAAACGTTAATTTTTTGTCCTAGTAACAAGCGCAATGTAGATATACACAATTGACATTGTGGTGGGAGCATATGAGGAGAAAATAATGTGTTCTTCACCCTAATAAGATTTTTGTTTGATTAAATTTTGAAAGCATGACATTAAGCTTGGTGCTTTTGAAGAGGGGGTTGTGGATGTTATGACAGGGCAGTTCTTTGTACCATTTATGTTAAACACAAGATGCGTGTCTGCCTTTTTATATTGGGGGCATATTATTGCCCCAGTGAATCAATTTTTGTTACCGTATTGTGAGGCTTCTTGATTTATGACATCCAACATAATTTCATTGATAGTTCTTGTCAGCAATAATTCTATCTAGGATTTTTTTGGGACGATGGTTAAAGGAAATTTATCTTATGAAGAATGCACAAGTACATTAAAAAAATGTAATAAATGCTATTCTCCCTACGAACCACTACCTTAAATCCCTTTTTTAGTAAGTATTATGTCAGTAAAAAACACATGGAAATATAAAAGAAACATAGAGAGCCTTTGAAAGATGTGTTCCAGCTTTCATATCATCGTTATTTGTCTATCTTGAAAGCTACCAACTTTTTATGGAATTTTAATTCGATATTGTTTTTTTTTTTCCTTCTTATTGTCTGCTTTTGAAATTCTTCTGTCCATGTCACTTGGTTTCTGTTTGCAGCTGTGGGTTCATGAATTTTGCTAGCAATAAGACATGCTTACGTTGCCGAGATCCACGCCCCGAAAGAAAGACTGGAGAGTGGAACTGCCCATCGTGAGTCTCCTCGCTCCTGATTGATTTGTCTTTCAGGATAAGATCCATCTTACTCTTTGCTTTCTGTTTCTGCAGGTGTGATTTCCTGAATTTCAGTAAGAATAAAGTCTGCCTCAAGTGCAATTGTGCGCGCCCCAAAAGAATGGCCGGAGAGTGGCACTGCCCATCGTGAGTCTTCCTCACTCTCATCATTGAGTGTCTTTCATGAAAAGATATGTTTAACTCTTTTGCTTTCCGTTTATGCAGGTGTGACTTTTTGAATTTCAGTAGGAATAAAGACTGCATCAAGTGTAAATGTAAGGCGCCCCATGGAAGCAACAACCGAATATGAAGAACAGATATGTAAAAGCCCTTATTAAGTTATTAGTAGATGGAGGATGCATGATGCAGGAGGATCTGAATAGTAAAATATAGATATGATGCATTCACATCACCTTGGAAAGCATGACATTTATATTTATGGGCCAGATGGACTCGTACAGGCTCAAAAAAAGGCTCAACAAAAGGTGTGATTGTGCCAAACAACATGTCTATCAGAAGTAAACATAGCTTTTAATCTTTGTGTCCAAAGTTTTTTAGAAGATTTTACGAGCCAAGTTTTTAATCAACCGAGGTAAAAAAGGCTTTCAAATTAGATCAAAAACTATTTTTTTCTCAATTTTGATTTTTTTCTTATTAATTTCAGATTTTCAGCCTCTATGTTTTCATGTTTGATTAGAATTATTTTTTCCTTTCCAGTTAAGGTTGGATATATGTCTATTTAAACTATTATAATCTTTATGTATTTTCAAGTCTATTTAAACTATTATAATCTTTATGTATTTTCAAGTCAGGAATTGACATGATCATTTTTAATTAAAATATATAGTACACTTATAGTTTATTTTCAACATTTTTCATGAATTTTGTCTTATTGTTCCTTTTATTTTTAATATACTTAGATTCGATTGTGTTAACTAGCACCAAAGCCTAGTGTTTTTAATTGTTTTTGTTGTTACATTGTTTAAATAGAAACATAGAATTTATAAAGACAAATTATAGAATTAACTTGTAAGAGCAAGATTTAAAGAATCAAATGATGAATGACCATGAATTTATAACTAACGTTGAGAACTTGTTTAATGAGTGTGAGTGGAAGAGGTAGCCTTATGATTGAGATGAGTACTGCAAAGACTTATATTTTAATGAAACTTCTTGAGTTTGTAAGCACCTCAAGGCTCAGGAATTTAATTATTGGTTACATGAAATTGAGATGATTTTTTTAAATAAAAAAGGTCCAAAACAAATAAAAGTGAAGTCAATTACTATCAAATTTAAAAGCTAAGCTTTTGCATGGTAGGAATAATTAAAAAGAACTCTTGAGTGAAAGGATAAACCCATGATTTGTGACTATGAAAAGATGAAGAAAATTATGAATGGTTATTTTTTTTTATCTTTTTGAGTACATGTAAACATTGCATTATAAATTTCACATGTCGAAGGAATGGGTAAGGTTTGTTGATAAGTAAATCAAGGAGTTATATTAACTATTGATCAGAAACAACCTGTTACAAATAAAATAATAATTGGTGATGTTATAGTTAAATAGGTTATGACGATCTATATAAGATATACTTTGTTCATAATTGTTATGGACAATTTTAAAAGTTTATCATAGAGCTTTAATTATGGAGAAATAGTTAAGGGAGCCAATAAAAGCACTTAAGTATACCAAAGTACTAAGGGTGTGTGCACCAATTAATAGCAAACAATCAATCAATCTAAATCTATTATCAAGTAGACCATATATCACAATTTGGTAGATCATATATCACAATTTGGTGTTATAAACGTAGTAAGTGAGGTTATTGTGTTAATGAGTGTCATAAGCCAAAGAATCGCACAAGTCTTTTAATAAATGATGAATTCGAAGAAAAGAATGATGTCATTAAATAGCCTGTTTATAATGATAAAAGTGGTAATAGGATTCTATATATAGATGACAATGCTACCTCAATCATCCAAAAGAGTCTGCTAACTCTCAACGATGATTTAGAAGAAGATTGACTATATACTAACATCTTTCATACAATTTATATAATTACAAAGAAGTTATGCAACCTAATCATTATGGTGAGAGTTGTGAGAATGTAATATCAATATAGACAATGTAGAAGTTGTAACTCAAAATAGACAACCATGTTTGTTTTCATTTTTCATATGCACGAAGTGTTTTAATAATGTTTGGTGTGATATAGTATCTATCGATACATGTTTTATATTGTTAGAGACATGTTTTAGCAATATGATAAAAATATAGTGTGAAAAAAAATGATGCAACACGTACACCCTTAGCATCAAAGAGAAACATATATTGGTGTTAGAGAGGTACGAACATTTTATGTGGTTCAGATAGATAAAAAAAAAAAGTTTGTTAGTCATGTCTCAATTTTCGGAGAAGGTTAATAATAAAGGAGTGGTTTTTAGCCTAATGTCTTTAAATAGTCTTATTAATGAGAATAATGATATTTTTACACCTATATCCATGTCATCTCTAACATGTCTATAAGGTGGACTAACAATAAAAAGAGTCAAGCTCTTCTTAAATGAAAAAAAATCAAACTAATGTACCCATAATCATCATTGGATGTTGGTCAATTTATTAGAAGTTACAAGCACTAGTCTAGCCCACCGATGGGGGGTAGTTGCAGTTTTTGTAACAAAATCGACATCATTAGCTCCATCATCAAGAACATTATAAAGCCCCATTAAAAAAAGAAGAAGCATAGGATCAAAGTAATGAGGTCTCAATAAATAATGAAGATTTGGTATGAAATAAAAGAATAAATAGTGGGAATGATAATAAATATGTATGTAAGAAAAAGAATGGTCTTTATAAACAAATTTGAAGGTATTATTGAAGTCTGAATAAGGGTTATGATTTTTAGTTTATAACCTGTAACGTTGTTAAAACCAGTGATATATTTCAATGGATAGAAAAATAAGAAAAATGAGAAGATATCTAAACCCGGTCAAAAATGTTATTTTGAAAAATTAGTGATATATAGGTAATATTAAATTTATTGAGTATAAATTAAGGTGAAATTTCATGATGATTTAAGTAAATAAATTAATGCATGAAATTCAAACTTTGACGTAAATTGTCTAGTTTTACGGTATCGATGATAAATCTCAATCTGATCATTGAATTGTGATTAAATTTTATAAGGAATCTCCAGACTTATTACTTTATCTTAGGTTAAAATTTCATGTCAATCAAAGTTTGAGAAAGCTTTATGAAAGTACTGAAAATTGGGTAAATTGAAGAAGATGACACATGAGCCATTAATAAGGGCATTTGGGTAATTTTATCAAAACAAATATTCTCCTCTCCTCCTTTAAGGATAGCCCATGTCCTATACAAAAGGAAAAAGAGGAGGGAGACCATTTGTTCTCCTATTTTCTTCATCTTCTTTTTATTTCTTCAAGCTAAATCAAAATGGAGTGTTTGTAGGAGGATTACATCTAAGAAAACAAATTAAATGACTAAACTTAGAGAGTTATAGAGCTTGAGAAAAACAAAGAGAAAAAGTTGGAAATGCGAAGAGAATGAAATGATTTTTTATGGATTTTTGCAAGAATTCACTAAAATAAGTTAAAGTAGTAAAGGTAAGGAACATACCCTATAATAATTTTATTTTTCTCTTTTGTGCTTACATAAAAAGAAGAAAACCTCCAAGCTTAAAATTCTAGGGTTCATGTAAATATTTTGAGGGAATAATTGTTCTTGTGACTTTTGAAGTTAATTACATGATAATGGCTTAATTAGCAAAAAATAAAAGGAATGAAATGATTTGTAACTATGGGTTTTAGGATGGCAATAAGGTAAAAACTTTAGCAACCATATCTTGGCTTTCCAATGTTAAATATGTTATTATGGTCAATGTCACCTATATTTTTACTAGAGGAATTTCAATAACATACTCCATTTGAGATCTGTCACTAGAGAAACATTTCTAAAGAATCACCCTTCAAGACAATCTTGTTCGTTGGTTGTTTTATCATCTCTCTACTATTGCATTGATATAGATTTTGGATATTTGTTCATCCAGATGTTCTATAAATTCTAAATGGTTAAGATAGAAAAAAAAATACTTCAACTAGAAATTATACTTCCTGAATAGTAGGTCATTAATTTTCAAATCAATTTGGTATTGTTCCGATTTTGGGAGATTTAACCATTGGATGTATGTTAATTTGGATATGTTATTTTAATGATGATGATGTATAATGTCGCTGTTTGGATTTATTGAATTTTGAGTTTTCAAAATAATATTTTAAGTTTGGTTTGAGAAATATTGAATGAGAATTTGATGTTTAATATAAAAAGTATGTTTTGAGTCTAAGGATAAATGTAGTAAGTTCAATAATAATGGAAGTGTTTAAGAATTGTTTATGTGGTGTTTGAGTCATGTTTAATGTGTTGATAAGTGATGGGTATAGTTAAATTATATATATATATATATATATATATATAATGATTGATTAATACTTTGATTGTATTGGTATAAGAAACATGATATGGGAAAATAGTTTGGAATAAATTGAAACTAACTTTAGACCTTATTGTGATTGGCTGTGTGAGTTAAATAGGTGCTGAAATATTTGGTAAATTACGTGTTTTTATGAAAAAATGAATAGAAAATCATGGTAAGGGATGTTGTAAATTGAATTATGATATAAGAAATCATTTGGAGTGTGCTTTGGAAAATGTTGGCATCTGTAGCCATTGTTGAAATTTAAGCAAAATTACATTGTTTAACGATAAATTAAATGTCTTGAAAAAATAAAAAATTGCTTATGAGAATTCATGTCTTTGGACACTAGAAAAAAATCGGTAACGAAAAGTCATGTCTTTTGTATATTGAAAATCATTGATAAAGAATTGAGTTAATTGGACATTTAATATTAGTGCAAATAAATTCTAATATAAATGAATTTAAATGAAAAGAATAAAAATAAAATACATCTATGGAAATTGTTTATAGAAGTATTCTATTTTGTGAATTTGTTTACAGAAGTATTTGATTTTATAAATTTATGAATATTATGAATAAATTAGAAATATTTAAATATTGATTCAGAATGTTATATTGAAATATAAAAAAAGCTTTTAAAGAGGGAACCAACTTCTTAGAAGCTTGTATAGTAAGAGTTTAAAGAGGGACCACATGAGAGGCACAACAACCACTAGGGACACGAGCCGAGCTTCTATAGCACGTAGGTGTTTTATACCTATGCTTTTTACATAACGTTAATTTTACTAACCTGTTAAATTCTTGGTCTTTGCATCTATAGGTGAAACCACAAAGAAAAAGGATGAAGTGAAATAACTAAGAAATAGAAATGAATTTGAGCACGTGATTGATTTAAGAATATGAATTACATTAATGGACTCTGTTGGTAATCATTCCTCAAACTTGATTAATTGGTCCCGAATACAGAGGCTAATGATGTTAATAAGGTTTACTAATATAGACATGATCATCCTTAAAAATAATAGATATTAAACTTGTTTAAATTATTTAGTTAAAAATAGTTAATGATATTGACTAGTGACATTTATATCAACAATCACATGAAACTTGATTAGTAATTCATGAACTGAAAACTAATTATCAACACTTCTGGAAATATTCCAAAGTATTATGGAAAGAAAAATCCAATTAACTATTTTGGGTTAAAAATAGTCAATGACATCAACCAATGGCATTGATGTTGACATTTCTAACAAACTTAATTAGTTGGTCCTGATATGGACAACTAATTACACTAATGAAAATTGATTAGTACTCAAAAGTGCATTTTTATCATGGTTTTATAT
>SRLM01000806.1:5963-24672 GCA_015708895.1 Populus ilicifolia | reverse complement strand
TCAGCTGGCAAATCTTCTAAAGCAAGAAAATTAATATTTTTAGCATACCAAGGCATTGGATTAAAAGAAAGTAAGGATTTGTTAGGAAAGTAATCATCGATTGGTGTGATGCCAGATGTCAAATCTGTTGTCACTATTGACAAAAGATCTGCATCAACATTTTCGGTGCTTTTTTCATCCGTGATTTCTTTCTTAGAATAAATCATTTGCAAATCTTCCAGTTCATCGAACTCATTTTTACTTAAAGTAGATTCAAGTTGATCATAAACTAATTCATCAATATGATCTACTTCTTGTAAATCATTATCATCTCCAGGTTGCTTGCAAATGTTGAAAATATTCATCTCCAATGTCATGTTTCCAAATGATAGCTTCATCAGTCCATTCCTACAATTAATCAATGCGTTAGAAGTTGCAAGAAACGGACGTCCTAAAATAACAAGAAATGAATTACATGCCTCAACAGGTATAGTATAATCAGTAACCATGTTAACAATCTATAATCTGATTGGAACCTCCTTTATGTGTGGTTTCCAATTGAACAATAAGAGTTTATACTATACTTGTTTGAAATACCATTAGTGGAACCTCAAACCTTGACATTTGTTATTATCATTGTTTAATCCTTGCTTTAATATTTCAGCTCAAAGTTCTCATCTTCTTCTTTTTCTTTATTATTGTTGTTATTATTATTACTACTACTACCACTACTAGTACTATTATTATTATTATTGTTTTTATTGTTATTATTGTTGTTGTGGTATTGTTGTTATTTATAATTTGTACAATAACCTCCCTGTGGTTCGACCCCGGTCTTGCCGGGTTATTTATTACTTCGACACTCCTGCACTTGGGAGAAGACATCAATCTCTTTGTCGTGTCAGCAGCAGCCAAAAGTTAAGAAACACAAATTCTCTCTTTTACAACCTAAAAATCATGCTCTTTTCATTCTTTGAGAGTAGTTGTTCAATAGTTATGCAAGACTAAGCTCTTTTCTTGGTTGCAAGGACACAAAAAACCTTCAAATTTCAAGAACCATGAGATTTATTCTTCCTTTTATTTTCAATTTATATTATTAATGAGTATGATTGTTTTTCTATGCATATTTTCTATGATTGTTGTTGATAATTGCTAGAGTGGAACTCTAAGTTATTATTGTGAACAATTTATTGCTAAGTTTGATATCAAAACTGGAGTTGTGATGTATGAATTTGTGAAGCAACTAAGCTTGATAATTATGGCGGAACTACATTATTAAACTTAGGGAGAACACTTAAATATCTAGTTCTTAGGGTTGCCATTGAACTAAATCATTAATGCGG
Organism: Populus ilicifolia; assembly: GCA_015708895.1. Taxonomy (NCBI): domain Eukaryota; kingdom Viridiplantae; phylum Streptophyta; class Magnoliopsida; order Malpighiales; family Salicaceae; genus Populus; species Populus ilicifolia. Next base: position 23,350 of record SRLM01000806.1, on the reverse strand, counting down.
ACATTGTGATTGTTTGTTAGTTAGGGTTAGTTATATGGTGGATTCATTAATTAATCAACATTAAAAAAAGATAACAATTTAGAATATAAATTGTAGTTTTATTTCAAAGATCGGTTCTAATTTCTGTTGGTGGATGTGTGCTTGTGACCAAGGTTTGTTTTCTTGATAAATTTTGATTTTAATTGATTTTGTTTGCTATTTTATTTTCTTTTATATTTTAGATTATCACAAATCAAAACGCCCCCTAAATTGTATAACATATAGCATAAGAAATCTGAAAAAAATCTTCCTTGTGAGATGTCTTGCTTGCTCTATACTATCTTGTATATTGTGTTCTGAGCTAGGGTAATTAATTTGTGTGACCGCGACATTGTAACATTGCTTCAATCAGGCAATGAATATCTTCAGGAATTCCATGATTAATTAACAACTTCAATCTTGCACATCAAGCATGGTAAATTTTTGAAATTGCGTTATGAGACAGAGCGAGAAATATTTTTTTTTAATTTTTCAAGAGTGGTGTCCATTTTCAAATGAGAATTGGAGAAGAGATTCAAAGAAGTGAGAAAAGAGCAAAGAATTATAGAAATATATACACAAATATCAATTATTATGGAAAACTAAAAGAACTGACTTAAGTCATGGAGTACTATTATCCGCCATTTGACTAGAGTGGAAGAGACTAGCAAAAACAAAGTTTCACTAAAATGAAACATAAAATAATGTGAGAAAAAAAAATCTTTATATACAGGATCACTCAATTCAATAAAGCCATGTTAAACTTTAAAATTATCAAAGTAAACTTTCAAACGATGTCCATTTACCTTGAAAACATTTTCATTCTTTGGATTCTTGATATTACATGCCATATATGGATACACATCTTTCATAATAAAAAGATCACTTTATCTTGATCATAGTTTTCGAAAAAATAAATGGAGTTGAGAATTATAAAGCAAGTCTTTTTTATCAATATTGAATATTTTTCTTAGTATTTTCTTATCATAAAACTCTTTTATTCTTACCTTATAAATTCTTGAATTTTCATATGCATCATTTTTTATTTTCTCAAACTCATTTATTTATAGTTTTTGCAGTTAACTAGCATCATCAAGATTTGAATTGAAAGCTTTAGTAACCCAATAAGCTTTATGTTCAAGTTCCACAGGCACGTGACAAGGTCTTCCATATACTAGTCTATAAGATGACATACCTAATTATGTTTTATATGCAGTTTGAGACTAGTTTTTCCTATTAGGGTTCACTATTCTCTCCAAGATCTGTTTGATCTCCATATTAGCAAGCTGTACTTATCCACTTGTCTGAGGGTGATAAAGGTTGACAACTTTATGTGTGATTCCATATTCCTTTATTAATGACTTGAATGACTCATTACAGAAAGCGTTCCACCATCTCTTATTATGACTCGAGGGATTCCAAATCAACTCAATATATTTTCTTTCAAAAATATTATCATTGTTTTGTGATCCTTATTTTGATTTGGAATTGCCTCTATCCATTTTAAAACATAATTTACTACAACTAATATGTATAAGAAACCAAATGATGAAGGAAATGGACCCATAAAATCTATACCCCAACAGTCAAAGATCTCAACTTTTAAAGGCATCAAGTGATGTTTTGAAATAAATCCCAACTTTTGATAATTTTCACAAGTTTTACAGAATGCATGTGAATTCTTGAACATGATGGGCTAGTAAAATCCACTTTATAAGATTTTTACAGTTGTCTTTCTTGATGAGAAATGGCCCCCATATGCCTTAAAATGACAAAATTTAATGACACTACTTACCTTATTGTCAATAATGAATCTTTGAAATATTTGATCAGGACAATATTTGAATAAACAAGGCTCATCTTAATAAAAGTTCTTTACTTTGTTCAAGGACTTTCTTTTATCTTGGGTATTCCAATGAGTTGGCAATTGTCTTGAAACAAAAAAATTGATAATATTTTCAAACCAAGGCATTACAGAGATTCATCGGAAAAGTAGTCATCGATTGGTGTGATGTCAGCTTTCAAATTTGTTTTCAATCTTGATAAATGATCTGCAATAACATTTTCAGTACTTTCTTGTCTTTGATTGTGATATCGAATTCTTGAAGTAAAAAAATTCACCGTGCCAAATTAGTCTTAAAATCTTTCTTAGAAAGAAGATATTTCAATGCTGTATGATCACTAAAAATAATAATAGGTAAGCCAATAAGATAAGACATGATTTTTTCACATGCAAATACTACTACAAGTAATTCTTTTTTAGTGTTGGTGTAATTCACTATTTAAAGTTTTACTTGCATAATAATTCACATAAGGTTTTTTTTACCTTTTCATTATCCCAAATAGCACTCACAACATAATCAATAGCTAATTAGTACTTAAAAGTGCATTTTATTGAGGTTTTATATCATTATTTTACACGTGAAATATCAATAACTCATTAACTAATGCATGTTTTATAATAATATATCTAGTAATATAAGATACCTTTAATTTGTGGTAAATGTTCTTCTTAAATGTAGGCTTATCACATAAATGAAAGGATTGATTGATGAATTTAAGAACTAAAATTGAAAGGAGAAAGAGATGGCCAAACTAAGAAAAGAGATGTCGGTGCAGTCCAAATCGGAACACTGTTTGGTAACTGAATCATATCTAGAGCTGTAGATCTAACATTTAGGTCTACTTTAAATGGATAGAAAGGTAAGAAATAGGCCTACAACTTTTATGTGGAGTATAAGATTTACAAAAGTTGTTTTCAAGTCTAAATTGTAGCAACAATGAAAAAGTCTGAATCTGTCCGGCAGCCCAGACATTGTTTAGTGTTCAGCCCATATCTAGAGTTTAGAAGTCCAAATGACTTCAATTTTTTTTCCTTGAAAGTTGAGATAATTTTCTAGAACTTTCATAAAAAGATTTGGTTCAAATTCTGACGTTATCAATGATGTTTTGGGCAGACAAGAAAATAAGAATTGTCACCAAGTATTAGCATTATTTGAATAAAATAACTAATGTAATATGTTAACAATTTATAAAATGATTGGAACCTTTTTTTTTGTGGTTTCCAATTGAATAATAAAAGTTTATACCATACTTGTTTGACATACCATTAGTTGATCATCTAACATTGACCTTTATTGTTATCATTATTTAATTCGTACATTAATCTTCTATCTTAAAGTTCTTATCAACTTCTTCTTCTTTTTCTACTACTACTACTACTACTACTACTACTACTACTACTACTACTACTACTACTACTCTTACTATTACTATTACTATTACTATTATTATTGTTGTTGTTGTTGTTGTTTTTGTTTTTGTTGTTGTGTTGCTGTTATTTCCAAGTTATATAAATAATCTCTTTGTGGTTTGACCCTAGTCTTGTCAATTATTTATTATTTCGACACTCCTGCACTTGGTAGAAGATATTAATCTTTTGGTCATGTCAAGTTTTTAGCGTCGTTGCTGGGGAGGTAAATGCTTGTACAAATTATAGCATTTATTTTATTTTTTCTTTACACTTTTCTTGTATCTAACTTTTTTTTTCTTTTGTTTTCTTCTTCCTTTTATTCTATTCCTACATGTGCATGAGAGTGTGGTCACCTACATTATATGGTAGACTTTGTAAGGTGATTAATATTTAAAAGTGCATTTTTATCAAGGTTTTATATCATTATTTTGCACTTGAAGTATCAATAACTCCTTAACTAAAGCATGTTTTATAATAACATATCTAATAATATATGATATCTTTAATTTATGGTAAATTTTCATTTTAAATGCAAGCTTATCACATTAAATAAAATGATTGGTTGATGAGTTTAAGAACTGAAATTGAAAGGACAAAGAGATGTTGATGCAACTCACACCGGAACACTGTTTGGTAATTGGGTCATATCTAAAGCTGTAGATCTCAGATTTAGGTCTATTTTATATGGATGGAAAGGTAAGACATAGCCCTATAACTTTCATATGGAGCCCAAGATTTAAAAAGGTCATTTTCAAGTCTAAATTATAGCAACAACAAAGAAGTCTGAATCTGTCCTACAACCTGCATACTGTTTAGTGTTTGCCCCATATCTAGAGTTCTAGAAGTCCAAATAACCTTCATTTCTTTTTTTATAAAAAGCTGAGACAATTGCATACAACTTTCATGTTTCAAGTGGTTCTAATTCTGATGTTATCAATGATGTTTTGGGCAAACAATAGAAGATAAAGATTGTCACCAAGTCAAGAGTTGGCTACCCACTCATCAACTAGTCATCAAATCAATAGTTCCCAATTTTGGCCTATAAAAGGAGGCTTTTGCCATGTATTTAGGCATCTTGATTTTCAGATTAAGATCATGCTCTTACTTTCTCTCTTTGTATTTTTTGTATTGCTTATGTTTTGCTTTTATTAATATCAAGTTCATGCCTTTCATTTCATTTTCTTAGTTGACTTTTATATTATTTATGATCTTCTTTTAGTTATTTAGTTTTCTTTCTCTCATTATGTTTAGTTAAGTTTATTATGTCAAGGTAAAAAGGTTTCACTAATGGTGTAAGAATAAGTATAACGTAAACTCAATGTGGACTTTAATGTTTGATACTAACATATTTTGTATTTGTTATCTTGTTCACTCTTTAATACTTTGCTTATTAAATGACTAATCTAGATCTACGTTGTATAACACTTGGTACAAAAAATGCTTGGCACTTTCATAGCCTATACTGTATGGTATAACCAACACCTGAGTTATAAAAGGAACTTGATTTGTTGTTAACATAAGTTATAATCATGAATGCTTGATGAGATTTACAAGTATTAGCATTACTCCAATAACATGACCAATGTAATCATGTTAACAATTTATAATCTGATTGGAACCTCTTTTATGAGTGGTTTCCAATTGAATAATAAGAGTTTATACTATTGATGAATCCTCTAACTTTGACATTTGTTGTTATCTTTTCTATTTTTTTCACTCTTTAATACTTTGCTTGTTAAATGACTAATCTAGATTTATGTTGTTTAACACTTGGTACAAAAAATGCTTGGCACTTTCATAGCCCATACTGTATGCTATAACCGACACCTGAGCTATGAAAGGAACTTGATTTGTTATTAACATAAGTTATAATCATGAATGCCTAACAAGATTTACAAGTATTAGCATTAATCGAATAAGATAACTAATGTAATCATGTTAACAATTTATAATCTGATTGGAACCTCCTATCTATGTGGTTTCCAATTGAATAATAAGAGTTTATATTATACTTGTTTGACATAACATTAGTGGATCCTCTAACCTTGAGATTTGTTGTTATCATTGTTTAACCTTTACATTGATCTTTCATCTCAAAGTTCTCATCAACTTCTTCTTCTTTTTCTTCTTTATTACTATTACTATTACTATTATTGTTGTTATTGTTGTTGTTGTATTATTGTTATCTATAATTCATATAATTAACTTCTCTGTGGTTCAACCTTGGTTTTGCTGAGTTATTTATTACTTCGACACTCCTGCACTTAGGAGAAGACATCAATCTTTTAGTCGTGTCAAGTTTTTGGCATTGTTGCTGGGGAGGTAAGTTCTTATATAAATTATAGTATTTATTATATTTTCTCTTTTCACTTTTCTTGTATATAACTTTGTTTCTTTTCTTTTGTTTTCTTCTTCTTTTTATTATATTCCTACATATGCGTGAGAGTGTGGTCATGTACATTAAGTAGTAGACTTTATAGGATATCCTTATCATTTTAAGAAAATATGGTCGAAGAAGATAATCAATCACTTCATAATGAGAATAACCATGTTAAAACACTTAGAGAACACATGAATCCCACAAGAACAAGTGCACCATCATGCATAGTTTTCCCTCCTAATGCATCCCATTTCAATTTTGAGCTAAGCATTATTCAACTTTTACCTTCTTTCTATAAATTAGATTTGGAAAATCCATACTTGCATTTAAAGGAATTTGAGAAGGTTTGTAACACATATAATGATTTAAATTGTAGCATGAACACCATTAGATTAAAGCTTTTTCCTTTTTCATTAAAAGATAAAGCTAAAATATAGCTATAAAATTTGATACCTGGATCTATTTGTGCTTGGGATGAAATGCAACAACAGTTTTTAAAAAAGTTTTTCCCATCTCATAGAACAAACTCTTTCAAAAGACAAATCACAACTTTCACTTAAAAATCAGGAGAAACATTTTATCAATGTTGGTATAGGTATCAAGACTTGCTTAATACTTGCTCTCATTATGGTTTTGAGATATGGATATTGGTTTCACATTTTTGTGAAGGCTTGACACCTAAAGATAGGCAAATGGTTGAATTAATGTGCAAGGAAACCTTTAAAGATAAAGACCCTAATGAAGCAATGGAATACCTAAACTTGCTAATTGAAAATGCTCAAAATTAGGACATTACAGGCACGTATGAGTTACCAAGTAAAACTTAACCTCATACATCTAGTAAATGTATGTACAACCTTAGGGAATATCATGACCTCCAAGCTAAGTTTGCATCTTTAGCTAGAAAAGTGGAGGCACTAGAATTAAAAAAGAGTGGTCAATTAAAATCTATTCAAGACATTGTGTGTTAAATCTGTGAAACAAATGAACACTTAACCAATGATTGTCAAACTTTGCCTTCTTTTAAGGAATGTCTCCATGAACAAGCCCACACTTTAAATAGTTTTAAAAGGCTCAATCATATCCTACACTCGCAAACATATAACCTAGCTGGAGAAATCACTCAAATTTCAGTTGGAAGAGTGATAATAATAATGGACAAACTTCACAACCACTGTTTCAAGCATATTATAATTTTCAAAATTCTCATGGATATGCACCTCTTTATGTTCCACCTCTTATAAGAAATTTTAAGGAAACTTTGTATGTATTTATTGAAAAGTAAGAGACAATCAAACTCAACTTGCTCAAAGCATAACAGATTTTAAAAATACTCTTGCAAAATTCACATCTGCTCTCAGTTTTTAAGACAAATGTAACTTTCCATCTCAACCACAACAAAATTCTAAGGGGCAATACAATACAAATGCAAGTAGTTTTGGAAGTTAACACATGGATCAAGTCAAATCAATCATAACTCTTTGTAGTGGTAAGGTTATTCAAAAACCAATTCTTGAACCTTGTGAGAAAGATGATGAGTCAATCTCTAAGGGTAAGGAAGGGGTTGAATCTAAATATTATAAGAAAAACACTGATTCCCCGTCAGCACTTCTATTTCCTCATGCTATGACCAATCAGGAAGAAATTGAGGATGAAAAAGGCACCGAAAATGTTGATACGGATCTTTTATCAAAAGTCACAACAAATTCGATACTCGACATCACACCAATCGATGATTACTTTTTTTATGAATCCTTACTTTCTCTTAGTCCAATGCCTTGGTATGATAAAAATATTAATTTTCTTGCTTCAGGAGATTTGCCAATTGATTGGAGTACCCAAAACAAAGAAAAGTTTTTGAACGAAGTGAAGAACTTTTATTGAGATGGCCCTAACTTATTCAAATGTTATCCTAATAAAATATTTCAAATATGCATTCCTGACAATGAGGTAAGTAGTGTCATTCAACTTTATCATTCTAAAGCATGTGGAAGTTATTTCTCGTTAAAAAAGACAACTATAAAAATCTTTTAAAATGGATTTTATTAGCCCACCATGTTTAAGGACACACATGTATTCTGCAAAACTTGTGAAAATTATCAAAAAGTTGATACTAGTCAAAAAGTTTTGTTTTATAATTCTTAACTCCATTTATTCCTTAGATAGCTAAGATTAAGATGGGGCAGTCCATTTATTAAGAAACATGTGTATCCTTATGGGGTCTTTGATATTGAGAATCCAATGAATGATAATGTTTTTAAGGTCAATGGATATCGTTTGAATGCTTACTTTGATAATTTTCCTTGTGAAAAGGAATTAACTTATCTTACTGATCTTGTAGATAAAGGTTGATTATTTTGTTTTTCTTATATTATTTTTGTGTTTTGTTTTTTTACTCTTGGTTTGCTAGTCTCTCTCACCCTGATTAAATGGAGGATAACAGTACTCTGTGACTCTTAAGTTGATTATTTTAGTTTCTCATAACAAATGATGTTTGTGTATTTATTTGTTCAATTATTTGTTCCTTCTCTTCTGTTTGCATCTCTTTTCCACTTCTTATCTTAAAAAATAGACACCACTTTTGAAAAATTAAAAAAATATTTTCCTAATTTGCTTCAAAATGTGATTACAAAATTTACTAAGCTAGGTGTGCAAGATTGAGATTGTTAATGAACCATGAAATTCCTAAAGAGATTTGCTGGTTAATTGAAGCAAAGGTCCGATTATCAGGTAAGTCTTCCAATTCTTTCATTTCACACATGTCTAGAACATGTAAAAGCACTTTTGCAAATAAACGTCGTGCAAAATGACAGAAAGTCTGCCATCAATGTGCTAGATGGACTTATAATGCATAATATCGTTCATTAGGAATGGTATCTATAAACCATGAAGATATAATACAATTCATTAAGGATGATCTTAGTAATGGTTCTTTAGATAATCTTCTATTGACTTTTGAAACGCATCCTAGTAGAGATGTGCATCATACAATTTATGATTTATAACCACTATTCCATAAAGAACATGCTCGATATAGTCTTGAGAATCTCACTAAAAAAGACTTCGTTTGCCAGTTTTTAAAAAAACTGGATGGGAAGCTTATCCGTGACTCATAAAGGTCATTTAAGTCATTCTAGGACGTAAAACCAAGGGAAGATATGAGCCACAATCACAACTGTGATTTGAGTCTTAGTTTGTAAAAATTTATGTCATTTGGTTTTATACATATCATAATATTTGTGTTTTGTTGTTTCTTATATTTGTTTAAGTATATTTCAGGTTTGTGAGTGTTCGGTGTTTCAAGTGATATTTTCTATGATCTATCTTTCTAAGTTAGGACATTGAGGACAATGTCTTATTTTGGCTGGAGGGAGAGAGCAGTAGTTGACAAAAAAAATTTAACTAACTATGTTTTCTATTTCATAAAGCATATGCAAAATCTTTGTTATTATGATGACTGAGTAAAGGAGATCTTTTGTTAAACTGATTCTTGAAATGCATCTTAGTAATCATTCTTGATAAGGTTTATCATAATATTTCATGAAATATTCAGGTTTACAAACTCTCACATTGTTATCACTTAGTTCTACTCATATGCTTATTTAACATGTATTCTTAAACCTTAATTTTCACACGCACACTTTAATAAATGATTGTGGGCACATTAGTTTATTATATTATTTATGTTATTTTGTTAAGGGTAACAATTAAGGCAAAGAAATAATATATAATTTGAAAAAAAATTAAAAAAAAAAGAAAAAATAATGATAATAAAAATATAGATAAATTTGGTTTCGTAGCCTCTTTAACCTAAGAAATTAAGCCTGAAATGGTGTTTTAACACCTAATACCCTAAAGTCAACTGACTTGGAAGCTATTGGCCCAACACTTGTTAGATGGGTTAAAGAGAAAAGCTTAAAGAAATCAAATATTGCACTATCCATGTATCAGTATTGGCAATTTAGGAGTCATTAGCTGAAAGCTCGTTATATGAGTTCAAGATGCTTTATGTTTTAAGTTACGTGTATATATATTTAGAAAAACAAAACAAAACAAAAAAAAAAGAAAATTACAACCTAAAAAGATTAACCTTAAACATTAGAACAAAAATGTTGTTTTCTTCCAAGAAAAGTCCCATAACTACGTGTTTATATATTAAGCACAAAAAAAATATTTATTAATATCTTGTTTAAAAGGTATTAAACAGATATATAAATTTAATGAGAGTTTGTTTACCTGGATATATTAATAGAAGTTGAATGATGAATACCTTGATTTGTAGAATTCGCAAATTATTTTTTTATTTTAATGTTTTAATTACTAGGAACTAGTAATAAACTAGTTGAGGGTGTGATTAGTACTTAAAAGTTCATTTTTATCAAGGTTTTATATCATCATTTTGCACTTGAAGTATCAATAACTCCTTAATTAAAACATGTTTTATAATAACTCCTTAATTAAAACAAGTTTTATAATAACATATCTAATAATATAAGATACCCTTAATTTGTGGTAAATTTTCATGTTAAATGCAAGCCTATCATATAAATGAAAGGATTGATTGATGAGTTTAAGAACTGAAATTGAAAGGACAAGGAGAAGGTCAAACATAGAAAAGAGATGTTAGTGCAGTCCAAACCAGAACTCTATTCAATACTTGGGTTATATCTAGAGTTGTAGATCTCGAATCTAGGTCACCTTTATATGGATGGAAAGGTAAAACATAGGCCTACAACTTTCATAAGAGCCCAAGATTTAAAAAGGTTATTTTCAAGTCCAAATTATAGCAATAACAAAAAAGTATGAATTTATCATACAGCTCGTGCACTGGTAAGTGTTTGACCCATATCTAGAGTTATAGAAGTCTAAATGACCTCTATTTTTTTTTGAAAGTTGAGACAATTTTCTACAACTTTCATATTTCAAGTGGTTTTAATTTTGATGTTATCAATAACATTTTAGGTAGAAAAGAAAAGATAAGGATTGTCACCAAGTCAACAGTTGGCCACCCACTCATCAATAAGTCATCAAATCAATAGTTTCTAATTTTGGCCTATAAAAAGAGGTATTTGCCATGTATTTAAGCATCTTGGTTTCTAGATCAAGATCATGCTCTTGCTTTCTCTCTTTGTTTTTGTTTTTTTTTTGTATTGCTTATGTTTTGCTTTCATTAATATCAAGTTTATGCCTTTCATTTCCTTTCATTTACTTAGTTACCTTTATCTTATTTATGTTCTTATTTTGTTTATTTACTCTCTCTTTTTCATTGTGTTTAGTTAAATTTATTATGTTAAGGTGAAAAGGTTACACTAATGGTGTAAGAATAAGTATAATGTAAACTCAATATAGATTCTAATGTTTGATACTAACATATTTTGTATTTATTATCTTGTTCACTCTTTAATACTTTGCTTGTTAAATAACTAATTTAGATTTACGTTGTATAACACTTGATACAAAAAATGCTTAGCACTTTCATAGCCCATACTGTATGGTATAACCAACACCTGAGCTATGAAAGGAACTTGATTTGTTTTAACATAAGTTATAATCTCTGACGAGATTTACAAGTATTAGCATTACTTAAATAAGATGACCAATGTAATCATTTTAACAATTTATAATCTATTTGGCACCTCCTTTGTGTGTGGTTTCCAATTGAATAATAAGAGTTTATACTATACTTGTTTGATATACTATTGGCGGATCCTCTAACCTTGATATTTGTTGTTATCATTGTTTAACCCTTACATTGATCTTCCATCTTAAAGTTCTCATCAACTTCTTTTTCTTCTTCTTCTTTATTACTATTACTATTACTATTACCATCACCACTACTACTACTACTACTATTGTTGTTGTTGTTATATTATTGTTATCCATAATTTATACAATTAACCTCTCTGTGATTCGACCCTAGTCTTGCTAGGTTATTTATTATTTTGACACTCCTGCACTTGGTAAAAGACATTAATTTTTTGGTCGTGTCATAAGGTATCCCTATTATTTTTAGAAAATATAGTTAAAGAAGATAATCAGTCGCTTCGTAATGAGAATAATCATGTTAGAACATTTAGAGACCACATGAATCCCATAAGAACAATACACCCTTATGCATAGTTTCCCCCCTCATATATCTCATTTTAATTTTTTGGTCGTGTCATAAGGTATCCCCATTATTTTTAGAAAATATAGTTAAAGAAGATAATCATTCGCTTTGTAATGAGAATAATCGTGTTAGAACATTTAGAAACCACATGAACCCCACAAGAACAATGCACCCTTATGCATAGTTTCCCCCCTCATACATCTCATTTTAATTTTAAACTAGACATTATTCAACCTTTACCTTCTTTTCATGGCTTAAATTTAAAAAATACATACTTGCATTTAAGGGAATTTAAGCAAGTCTGCAATAACTATAATGACTCAAATTGTATCATGAACACCATTAGATTAATACTTTTTTTTTTATTAAAAGATAAAGCTAAAACATGACTATAAAATTCAAGATCTGGATCTACTCGTGTTTGGGATGAAATTCAATAATAGTTTTTAAAGAAGTTTTTTCCATCTCACAAAACAAACTCTTTCAAAAGACAAATCATCACTTTCACTCAAAAACCAGGAGAAACATTTTACCAATGTTGGGATAGATATCGAGACTTGTTTAATATTTGCCCTCATCATGGTTTTGAAACATAAAGATTGGTTTCACATTTTTATGAAGGGTTAACACCTTGAGATAGACAAATGGTTGAATTGATGTGTAATGAAATTTTTGAAAACAAAGACCCTGATGAAGCAATGGAGTACTTAGACTTGTTCAATGAAAATGCTTAAAATTAGGATACTATAGATACTTATGAGGCATCGAATAAAACTCAACCTCATACATCTAATAGAGGTATGTACAACCTTAGGTATGCACAATATAATTAGGTACTTATCCAAAGTGGTTAATTAAAATCTGTTCAAGATATTGTATGTCAAATCTGTGAAACAAATGAATATTCAACCAATGGCTTTCCAACCTTTTCTTCTTTTAAAGAATGTTTCCATAAATAAGCACATGTTTTAAATAGTTTTCAAAGCCTAATCATAACCTATACTCGCAAACATACATACAACCCTGGTTAGAGAAATCACCCAAATTTTAATTGAAAGAGTGATAATGACAGTGTAGAAACTTCACAACCACCATTTCAAACACACCATAATTTTCAAAATTCTTATGGATATGCACCTTCTTATGCTCCACTTTTAGAACAAATCTTGAGAAAACATTGCATGCATTCATTTTAAGTAAGAGACAATCACTACTCAACTTGCTCAAAGCATGAAAGATTTTAAAGATACTCTTACGAAATTAACATTTGCTCTCAGTTTTCAAGAGAAAGGTAAGTTTTGATCTCAACAACAATAAAATCCCAAGGGGCATTACAATGCAAATCCAAGTTGTTTCGAAAGCCAACACATGGATCAAGTCAAATTAGTTATTACTCTTCGTAGTGGTAAGGTTATTGAAAAACTCATTCTTAAACCTTGTGAAAAAGATAATGAGTCAATCTTTGAGGGTTAAGAAGGGGTTGAATCTGAATATTGCAAAGAAAAAACTAATTCTCCACTAGTACTTCCATTTCCTCATGCCATGACTAAACAAAGAAAAGTCAATCACAACTCTAAATTCTTTAAAACTTTCAAATAGGTAAGGATCAATATACCTTTGCTAAATACTATTAAACATGTTTCTTCTTATACTAAATTTTTAAAAGCTATGTGCATTGTGAAGACAACACTAAATGTGAAAAAGAAAGCCTTTTTAGTCAAATAAGTAAGCGTCATTCTTCAGAAAAATAATGCTTTGAAATATAAAGACCTTGGTTATCCTACAATTTCTTGTTTTATTGAAGAATATAAAATTAAAAAAGCTTTACTTGATCTTGGAGCTAATGTGAATTTACTTCCATATTTATTTTTTTAAAGTCTCAATCTGGGTGAGTTAAAATCAACTTCTATAACTCTCTTACTTGCTGATAAATCTATAAAAGTGCATAAAGGAATACTTAAAGATGTGTTAGTATAAGTCGATAAATTCATTTATCTTGTGGATTTTATTGCCTTGGATATATAAACTGTTGAAGCAAATAATTCATTTCATGTTTTTCTAGGTGACACGACTAAAAGATTAATGTCTTCTCCCAAGTGCAGGAGTGTTGAAGTAATAAATAACCCGGCAAGACCAGAGTCGAACCACAGGAAGGTTAGTTGTACAAGTTATAAACAACAACAATAGTAACAATAATAACAATAATAATAGGAGCAATAATAATACTAATAATACTAGTAGTAGTAGTACTAATACTAATAATAATAATAATAATAAATAAATAAATAAAAAGAAGGAGATGAAGAAGAAGATGATGAGAACTTTGAGATGAAATATCAATGTAAGGATTAAACAATGATAATAACAAAAATCAAGGTTAGAGATTCCAGTAATGGTATGTCAAACAAATATAGTATTAACAACAAATCAAGTTCCTTTCATAGCTCAATTGTCAGTTATACCATGTAGTATGGGCTATAAAAGAGTCAAGCATTTGTTGTACCAAGTGTTATACAACATAAATCTAGATTAGTCATTTAACAAGCAAAGTATTAAAGAGTGAACAAAATAACAAATATAAAACATGTTAATATTAAACATTAAAGTCCATATTAAGTTTATACCATACTTATTCTTACACCATTAGTGTAACCTTTTCACCTTGACATAATAAACTTAGCTAGACATAATGAAAGAAAGAAAAATAGATATATAAAATAAGAACATAAATAAGATAAAAGTTTGGAATTAACTTGATTTTAGATTTGTCAACCTCAATTCCTTGTGATGAAACAATGTGACCAAGTACAATGTTGTTTATTACCATAAAGTGACATTTTTCCCAATTCAGAACAAGATTCTTCTCTTCACATCTGGTTAAACATTTTCTAAGTTAGTCAAACAATCATCAAATGAATCGCCAAAAATAGAAAAATTATCCATGAAAATCTCAAGAAAATGTTCAACCATATCACTAAATATACTAAACATGCATATTTGAAATATAGCTAGTGAATTATATAATCCAAAAGGCATCCTTCGATATGCAAAAGTATCAAATGGACATGTGAAAGTAGTCTTCTTTTGATCTTCCAATGCAATTTCAATTTGGTTGTAACCCAAATAGCGATCTAGGAAACAATAAAATTCATGACCTGCAACTCTTTCTAGGATTTGATCCATGAAAGGTAAAGAAAAATGATCTTTTCTAGTCATTGAATTAAGTTTCCTATAGTCAATGCATATGCGCCAACCAGTAACAGTTCTAGTTGCAATTAACTGATTATTCTCATTTGTTATCATAGTGACTCTAGACTTCTTGGGTACAACTTGGGTAGGACTTAACCATTTGTTGTCAGAAATAGGATAAATGATTTCATTATCTAGAAGCTTAATGACTTTATTTTTCACTACTTCTTTCATATTCGGATTTATCCTTCATTGCATTTCTCTAGAGGGTTTAGCATTTTCCTCCAAATAAATTCTATGTGTACAAATCAAAGGAATAATTCCTTTTATATAAGCTATGGTTCATCCTAATGCATTTTTGTGCATTTTCAGAGTTTGTAATAACTTACCTTCTTGATATGCATTAAGTTTAGAATAGATTATTACTGAAAAATTTTCATTTTCTCCCAAAAATAAGTATTTAAGATTGGATGGCAACGACTTCGAATCAGGTTTGGGTAGTTGAACACTTGAAGGTATGGACTTAATTGATCGTGGTGGCAATTCCTTAATTTATGGTCTCCAATTACATGTCTTTGATTCTTCCTGAGAATAAATCATTTGCAAATCATCAGATTCATCAATCTTAATTTTATTGGAAGTGGTTGGAAATTGATCATGAATTAATTTTTCATTAAAGTCCACTTCTTGTAAATCATTATCATCTCTAGGTTGCTTACAAATATTGAAAATATTCATCTCCAATGTCATGTTTTCAAATGATAGCTTCCTTAGTCCATTCCTACAATTAATCAATGCGTTAGAAGTTGCAAGAAATGGACGTCCTAAAATAACAGGAAATGAATTACATACTTCAACAGGTTCTGTGTCCAAGATAATAAAATCCACAAGATAAATGAATTTATTAACTTATACTAACACATCTTCAATTATTCCTCTAGGCACTTTTACAGATCTATCGGCAAGTAAAAGAGTTATAAAAGTTGGTTTTAACTCACCTAGATTGAGACTCTGAAAAACTGAATATGGAAGTAAATTCACACTAGCACCGAGATCAAGTAAGGCTCTTTCAATTTTATGCTCTTCAATAAAACAAGAAATTGTAGGACAACCAGGGTCTTTATATTTCAAAGCATTATTGTTCTGAAGAATAGCACTTACTTGTTCAGCTAGAAAGGCTTTCTTTTTCACATTCAGTTTCCTCTTCACAATGCATAGATCTTTAAAAAATTTAACATAGGAAGGAATCTGTATAATAGCATCCAGCAAAGGTATATTGATTCTTACCTGTTTGAAAATTTCAAAGATTTCAGAGTTGTGATTGACTTTCCTTTGTTTGGTCATGGCTTGAGGAAATGGAAGTATTGGCGGAGAATCAGTCTTTTCTTTGCAATTTTCAGGTTCAACCTCTTCCTTACCCTCAGAGATTGACTCATCATCTTTCTCATAAGGTTCAAGAGAGGGTTTTTCAATAACCTTACCACTGCTAAGAGTAGTGACTGATTTGACTTGATCCATGTGTTGGCTTCCGGAACTACTTGTATTTGCATTGTATTGCCCCTTGGGATTTTGTTGTGGTTGAGATGGAAACTTACCTTTCTCTTGGAAACTAAGAGCAGATGTTAATTTTGCAAGAGTATCTTTAAAATCTGTCATGTTTTGAGCAAGTTGAGTATTGATTGTCTCTTGCTTTTCAATGAATGCATGCAATGTTTCCTCAAGATTTCTTCTAGAAGGTGGAGCATAAGGAGGTGCATATCCATGAGAATTTTGGAAATTATGGTGTGCTTGAAATGGTGGTTGTGAAGTTTGTGCATCACTCTTCCAACTAAAATTTGGATGATTTCTCCAACCAGGGTTGTATGTTTGTGAGTATGGGGTGACCCTTTGGAGACTGTTTAAAGCATGAGCTTGTTCATTGAGACATTCCTTAAAAGAAGGCAAGGTTGGACATTTATCGGTTGAGTGTTCATTTATTTCACATATTTGACATGCAATGTTTTCAACAAATTTTAATTGACCACTCTTTTTCAATTCTAGTGCCTCGACTTTTCTAGCTAAAGATGCAAACTTGGCTTAAAGGTCATGATCTTCCCTAAGGTTGTACATACCTCCACTAGATGTATGAGGTTGAGTTTTACTCGGTGCCTCATAAGTACCCGCGGTGTCCCAATTTTGAGCATTTTCAGCTAGTAAGTCTAAGTACTCCATTGCTTCTTAGGGTCTTTGTCTTCAAAAGTTCCATTGCACATCAATTCAACCATTTGCCTATCTTTAGGTATTAACCCTTCATAAAAATGTGAAACCAATCTCCATGTTTCAAAACCATGATGAGGAAAAGTACTAAGGAAGTCTCAATACCTATCCCAACATTGGTAAAATGTTTCTCCTGGTTTTTGAGTGAAAGTGGTGATTTGTCTTTTGAAAGAGTTTGTTCT
>SRLM01000799.1:153571-169261 GCA_015708895.1 Populus ilicifolia | reverse complement strand
GAAATACCATTAGTGGAACCTCTAACCTTGACATTTGTTATTATCATTGTTTAATCCTTGCTTTAATATTTCATCTCAAAGTTCTCATCTTCTTCTTTCTCTTTATTATTGTTGTTATTATTACTACTACTACTACTACCACTACTAGTACTATTATTATTATTATTATTGTTTTTATTATTATTGTTGTTGTGGAATTGTTGTTATTTATAATTTGTACAATAACCTCCCTGTGGTTCGACCCCGGTCTTGTCGGGTTATTTATTACTTCGACACTCCTGCACTTGGGAGAAGACATCAATCTCTTTGTCGTGTCACCTGCACTTGGGAGAAGACATCAATCTTTTCGTCATGTCACCTATCCCACCAAACATCATTGCTTGAGTTGCCTCCTAGCCAATACAAGGATTTTTTTAGGAATAAAGACCTTGTAAATTTACCTACCATAAAAGATAAGAAAAACCAAAACTTTCAATTAATGCAATAACCTTGATGCATAAACTAAAAAAGTATATGTCAATTTCACAACTTATAATATCACAAAAACTAATTTAATGTGCCTAGGACAGGTTCAAATACTAACCTAAACCATTTCCCCACCACGTATTGTAGATGTTGTCTTTTATTCCAACTGTGAGCCCTTTTTTATCTTCATCAAGTGATTTATTCTAGATAATATTTCATACTGAAGATTCAATGCAGGCTGAAGGCTCGACAAGAATAGAAACAAAGGCATTAATGCCATTAACTATAGGAGAGATGAGAGAGGTGATAGTGTGAGCACCATGAGTGACATTCTTAACTATATTATTCTCATTCCTTAACTTTGCCTAATTGGCTTCCAGTAAGGTAGGTGTTTCTTTTAGGGTGGCACTCTTGCCTAAGCTAGTCCCACTTGCTAACTTAGCCTGATATGATTCCCGTGAAACAGGTCTCTTTTAAGGTAATACTCTTACCTATACTTATCTCACTCGCCAACTTCACGTAATTAGCTACCAGTAAATCTAGAGTTTATTTTAAGTAGTGGTAACATTTGGTAATGCTTGCCTCAATACTGACGTAATCAACCATGTTTTGTTTTTACTAGAACTAGAAATTGTATTAACCTTTCACTGCTAAAAATAGCCACCTAGTTAGACGGATGAACATTATTCTTAGCAGAGCTAGATTCATTACCATAAATCCCTCCATCGAGAATCTTTTTATTTTGTAAAGACTGAGCAAAGTCTTCTCTCGTCATTCTATTAGGATTACTGTTTAAGGATCACATGAGACAATGCCTCCACCGCACCATCATGCTTACCTTTCTAAATCATAACATTCTTTATAGCTGTTTGGAACCGTCCAAGTCCATTTCATAAACTTTTTATATTTTTCAAAGCCTTTTATCTTAAAATTATCTCCAAATCATGCCTCTCACACTATAATAATCCTTAGAGGTGTAGCTCAACTAATCAGGCTTTAGGTTTGCTCCTTAAAGGTCACCAATTTGAGTCTCACAAACTTCAGAGCCACTAGTGGTTTACTTGGTTATTAACTTCAGGTCTCGTAAGATTAATCGAAATACATGTAAATTGGCCCAACCACCCATATTAATAAAAAAATAATAATAATAACCAGTGAAACATCATTCTTTTTCTTTTTAGCTTATCATTTATTCCACCATTATCAATGTCCACTTCGAGAACTTTTGAGCATATCATCCAAGTCCACTTCAAAAAAAAATTATATTTTCCAAAGCCTTTTATCCAGAAATTATCCCCAAATCATATCACTCACACTATTAATAATAATCCTTAGAGGTGTAGCTCAACTGATTAGGCTTTAGGTTTGATCCCTAGAAGTCACTAATTAGTCTCACAAACTTTAGAGTCACTAGAGGTTAACTTGGTTGTTAACTTCAGGGCTCGTAAGATTAGTCAAAATACATATAAATTGGTTTAGACACTCATATCAATAAAAACAATAATAATAATAACCCTTGAAATGTCATTCTTTTTCTTTTTAGCATATCATTTATTCCACCTTAGTTAATGTCCACTTCAAAAACTTTTTATTTTTTCCAAAGCCTTTTGTCCTAAAATTGTCCCCAAATCATATCACTCACAAAATTAATAACAATCCTTAGAGGTGTAGCTTAACTGATTAGGCTTTAGGTTTGATCCCTATAAGTTACTAATTAGTCTCACAAACCTTAGAGCCACTAGAGGTTTACTTGGTTGTTAACTTCAGGACTTATAAGATTAGTCAAAATATATGTAAGCATCCATACACTCATATTAATAAAATAATAATAATAATAATAACCCCTGAAATGTCATTCTTTTCCTTTTTAGCATATCATTTATTCCACCTTTATCAATGTCCACTTTGAAAACTTTTTATATTTTCCAAAGCCTCTTGTCCTAAAATTATCCCCAAATCATATTACTCACACTATTAATAATAATCTTTAAAGATGTAGTTTAACTGATCAGGCTTTTGGTTTGATCCCTAGAAGTCACTAGTTCGAGTCTCACAAACCTTAAAGCCACTAGAGGTTTATTTGGTTGTTAACTTCAAGGTTTGTAAGATTAGTCAAAATACATGTAAGTTGGTCTGGACACCTATATTAATAAAATAATAATAATAATAACCTATGAAACGTCATTCTTTTCCTTTTTAGCATATCATTTATTCCATCTTTGTCAATGTTATAGCTAAACTTATTTCTAAGAAGTTGACCCACTCCAACCTTGTCACTTTTTGTGATTTCAATAGCTTTAATATTGGAAGCAACATAATATTCTCTATTCTCATCTTGTATGCACCTTTTCTCCATGTCATTTAATCTGTCATTATTATCATTATGATCATAAGCTTATCTTTGTAAAAGAAGGGTAATCATCATGATCATATGTCATCTCTTCTTTATGCTTATCTTTGTCCAATTCTCTCATCTTATTATCCTTTCCGAGAAGAATAATGATAGACCTTGGTTGCTTTGAGGGGTTCTCACAAATCATTATATTTGACATAAAAATATCACTGCCTCCATCATATCTAGCATATAATAAACAACTTTTTTACTAGTATCTCCTCCTTTCATCTTTATTTTTAATATTATATGGTTTTCTTCTTTCATCCTCTTGTTTTTTCAAACCTGCCCTTATGCCTTTCATATTCACTCTCATCACTTTAACTACTAATACTCTGACAAGTTGAACATCTTTGTAACTATACTAGTAGAATTAACACTTGAATCTTTCCTAGCCTTCCTTTTCCTCCTCTTCTTCTCATGCATTTTCTTCCTATCATTTCTTTTTAAACCTTTTTTGCTTTCTCATATGAAAAAACTCCTCACTACTTGAAGACCAAGCACAGGCCCTCCTTTTAGTCCTCTTCACATCTTTTCTAGTGCGAAAGACCTAGATCTTATACTTCTTTTGTAACTATTCTTAGAATCAAAAGACGAGGCAAACAATGAACTTCTTAAATCATCATCGGAATAAGACTATGAATCATCTCAAGGCCATAAGATTTTTTGATTTACTTCTCCAAGTATCTTTTCTCTTCCTTGTACGAACCTAAAGTCGCAATATACATTACAAACGTATACACAAATGAAATTAAAACAAAACCATTTACACCAAATCAACAACCTCTAAAAACTAAAACCTAAATGTTAGTAATGTATGTGAAATCCTAGATAGGAAAGCTCATAATTGTCTAACCTTAATGAACATCCTAATAATGGACAAATGTTTTAACAATCAATTGAATTTACAGGGAGCAAAACACAGAAAGAAATCAAAAAAAACATAGAAAATAAGAAAACCCTTGATAGTAAAGAAAAATTGGGTATCACATTAAGAGAATAATACCTAAGAGGAATATTTTGAGTGTTTTTATTTATTTTTTTTACAAAAGATCAAGAAGAATATTTCCCCAAAATAACCACCTACAAGAAACAAAATTGGAACCCATAAAAAGAAAATAATAAAAGTAGAAAAAGATGTTTATTAACAAAAACTAAAGATGGGATTATTATTGAATTGAATTTGAAGTAATAATAATAATAATAAAGGGGAGGGTAGGGATTGTAATTTAATTTTCTAAAATAAAAAATTATACTAGCTAGTTATATTTTATTTTATTGGTAAAGAAGATAGATTTTAGCGTGTTTAAGAGTTATGTAAATTTTATTTTTTATTGTGTTTTAAAAGTATGTTTTGTACGAAAGAAAATAGTTTTTGTAATTTTTTTATAGTTTTCATGTGTTAAAGTTAAAATTTTAAAAAATATTTAAAAAACTATTTTAATATATTTTCAAATAAAAAATAATTTTAAAAAATATTTTACATATCAAATACATAAATTAATATATATTTATGTTGTTGAAGATGACTAATTTGTTATTGCTATTACAGTTTTAATTTCATTATAGTGTCTTGTTTGTGATGTTTTATAAGTTTGTTTATGTACATGTGTGTGTGTATAGCTTTTGATTTGATTTCAAAATTCAATAAAGGTTTATTTAATAAAATATAATTTAAGTTTTTGGCATAAAAACATATAAAAAAAATATCAAGCTAAAATTTATATAAAAAAATATAGTTTTTCTCAAATTAGATAAAAAAAAAAGCATATTTTTATACACATTCTTTGTAAACACCTTTTTTTATCCATTTAGTTTTAGGATTTTAAATTTTGATTAAAAACTTCATTGTAATTATATTTTGATCTATAAATTTAAGAAAAAATTAATAATATTAGAAAATAAAAAAAGAGAAAGGAAATGATTGATTGACCAGGGTACAATTACAAAAGGTGACCTTGATATTAATAGGTTTTATCTGACAGGAGAAATGTTATTGAAGTAATTTTAATCATTATTCTTGTCAAAAAAAATATATTGGGGCTTGATAATATTTTTTTATTTGGACAATTTTTTTTAATTTTTAGAAATTGAAAAGGAAGAAAGAAAGTGATTGATTAATTACATTACAACCAAAAAAGATAATTTTGGTATCCATAAGTTTCATTTTACAAGATAAGTATCATTAACATAATTTTAATTATTATTCTTGCAAAAATATTAGGGCTTGATAAAAAAAAATTATTTGAGTTTTTTTAATTTTTTAATAATTATAAAGATTTCTAAAATATTTTTTAAGTTTCAACTAAAAAAAAAAGTTAAAATGAGTTTTCTGGATCACAAAAGTTAGGGCCAAACTTTCTAGTTATATGAGGTGGTTAGAGTTCCACTAATAAATAATGTATTGTTTAGCATTGCAAACAACACCTCATTTTTTTTTGTTTTTATAAAAAAATATAAAAAAAATGATGGTTAAACACGTAAGCCTAACTTTCTATGCTATATGTCATGGGTCTGGTTTTTTTCTATAAAAGTATTCATGATATATATATATATATTATCTTTCCTTAAATTTTAATTAAATATCATGAAAAAATAATAATTAAAAATATATTTAGAATTTGTTTATTAAAAATCATTCAATCTTTGTTTTGTTTAAGATTAGCAAACAATGGTTTTGTACATATCTTCTAGATTTTATTATTTTTTCTTAAATCTTATTAATTTTTTTTCATGCAAATATTTTTTTTCATTATTATTTAATTAAATTATAAATAAATTCTAAAATGTTTTCCTCAGCAATGCACACTAGTGTATTAGCTTTATATTTATTTTAATATATTCATTTTAAAATTATCAAGATATTATTATTATTATTAACTACAACTTACTTCTTTAATTGTGATAAGTTGTTGCTAAAAAAACCATTCTAGTGAAAGGTGGTAAAACAAAAAAGAGTGCATTAATAAGAAAATGGATTTTAATTAAAGAAATTTTTTTATATAGTCTTTATCAAATAATGAATATAGTTCAAAAAATCTTTTTTTGTTGTTGAAAATAATATATTAATAAGAAAAGGATAAATTATACTATTTTATTGTAATGGAATTTGAATGATCTCTTATCCTAAGAAAAACAATTTTACTGCCATATAAACTAACTATTAAAATGGACAAGACATTAGGTTGTAATACATGGAGCTATGTCGTGAGGTGACCCCTTTCGAGTGTCTGAAAACTGTAGGACTCTGCTTGCTTTTGCAGAAGCGAAAGAACCACCGAGCCATCGAACCACTAATGAGACTTTCACAAGAAATTATGATTAATGCAAGTTTTGATCATTTCTTCGTTACTATAGACTTTTTTTACTATGATCCACCAATCCAACTAGAGAGAATGTCTGCAACAGTTGGGGATTTTAGTTTAAAAAAGCTAAATTAGAGAGAGAAATGCTAAAATTTAATTTTATTGAAGGAGAAAAGCTGGGGGGGACATTCAGGGCTCCTGCCCAGCAAACCCCTCCTGGTTCCGGCCCTGGTCAGCAAGTCAATTGATCCATGGACTTGTTCATCCTGACCCTTTTCCTTTTTATTGGTGTGGTGACACCTGGCAATCTCCTCCAATTGATCGCAAAGCAAAGCTTCTCTGTATCTAGTCTTCGAAACATCCACAAAGTAACAAAGTCTTGGTCTTTCCTCAACTGATGCTCATGAAAGAATGCTTTCCACCCTCCAGTGAGGACATGAATCTTGGACACCCAGATCTTGAATACCATCTCGAATTCCTTGCCATTAGGGTCATAAGTGGTGACGTTGATTCCTCCAGCAAGATTCTCATCTTCATTCAGCAACGGGTAGAGGTACTTTTGTGCATCTGCTTTGTTAATTGACAGCCTGCTTTGATCATCCCTCAAATCACTCTCTGTCAACTGCTTTTCAAAAGGCTTGCTGCATCTTCCAATTATCCCATTTAACCCTGAAATTGAGGGGACTTCATGGGGATTGTAGTTTTCAATGAGCTTGAGAGCTATTTCTAGGCTTCGTATTGGTGGCTCTCCTGGCAAATTTCTAGCAGCAGCATTGCTGCTGTCTTCACCTTGTTGATCAGCAAAATGGTTTCTTCTGACCGTAGCTCCAAGATTTTGAGTTGGACAAACTCTTGGGTGCCTTCTGCTGGAATGTGAATTCTGGTTCCTCTTTCGACGACCAAGGATATTGCTTTTCAGTTTATCCAAAGCCAAAGCAGTTTTGCAGCTAAGCCTTGTGTGCAGTAGACAGGAAAGAAGTAGAGCTGCTGCTCCTTGCTCTCTGAGTTCTTCAGGGTAGCCATCCTTGTCCATTTTTTCAAGCGTCATCAACTTCGTATCTTCCTTTTCCATGATAATGTTTTCGAGAGAAATCAGTTGATTTCTTGGAGAGACTAACCAACAACAATTATTCGGCAATCTAAAAGATACGAAGGGAAAAGAGAAAGGAAACAATGTTAGTTGAACAATTTCCCTTCCATTATTTGGAAGTCTCACAATAAGATCAAAAAAGAATTGAAATTTCTTTACTCGCCTGCCCGGCTCTCCTCTTATTAGAGATATCTCATTCTAGCAAGACTTTATTAATTTCATATTAGCTAAACTAATATAATTTGTCAAGAGATTCTGGACATGTTAATAAAAACAAAACTGTCAAGCAATTAACAGCCACAGTTTTGTTCTGAAATTACAAGAGGTGATGATAATAATATAGTCTTTCCTAAAAAAAGATAATTATTTCTATATAATAATTACGAATATGGGTTGCAGTAAATCTTATATAAGACTATTATAATCCCTCATCAAACAAAAATCAATGTAGTGTTCAAGCAAGAACAAACAAATAAATAAAAGTGATAGCAAAAAATCACATTCAAAAGATTGAAGACTAAATTCAATATCAAATAATACAGAGCTCATGAACTGAAAAGCAAAATATTGATACATGGAGATCCAGAGCGCCATACCTGTAGAACAGGAGTCCGCAGTTTCTGGCATAAGGAAAAAACGGCTAACTTTTAGGCAACATTAGTATATAGAGAGAGAGAGAGGGTTCGGGGTAAATTAGATTACTAAATAGGTTTGGACAATAGTAGAAATAATTTAAAAATTTTGAGTTTTTTTTTTGGTAATTCTATTTAAGTACAGCATTATTTTCTCTATTTCGTTCTTCCTTGTGGACCAAGAAAGAAGTTGAAGCCTTTCCATATTGATTAGAACAGCGATGTGGTAAATTACAAATGAGTCCCTTTAGTTTTGTAAAGTAAATTGAATGGTTGAAAATTAATTAATTAGCTCTTTGATCAATGTTAACCTTGCTTAATTTAATATTAATCTGTTTCAAAAAAATTCATCTTTTTTCTCATAATATCTATTTTTTTAATTTTCTATTTCTTAAAGAGAACAAAAAAAAATGAAAAGGACATGAAATAGACTAATTAATTGGTTGTTGAGACGAGAGGTTGCTTGAACTAGAGGGACTATTTTGATTTACTCCAGGCGATGGTTCATAAAACCTACAAGGCGATCTAGAGGAATTCTATTTTCATTAAAATAATATTATTTTATTTTGAAAATTTTAATTTTAATATTAATACATTAAATATGTTAAAAAAATATAATTTATTAAAAAAAATTAAGATTAATTAAATATTTAAATAATAAATAGCTAATTTTTCTAGTAAAAAAGAAAATAGATGCAAATATAAAATTTAAGATTAATTAAATATTTTATGTTATATATTTTTATTTATTTTTTAAAATGTTAATTGATGTTGCAAATAATAAAGGATTTGTATTTTTATAAATACACAATAAAAAAGCAACTAATTAAATAAAATATAATAGAAAACAAATTGGAGACAAATTATACTAATCCCCTTGAAGTATTATAAAAGTTAAAAAAAATGAAAATAAATAAATAATTATTTATAAATTAAATTAAAATTAAAAAAATAAGAGAGAGGAGATCAACATTTAATGTTAAAAAAAAAAGTTAATGTAAAGGGAAAAAAACAAAAACAAAAAGCCACACCTAAGCAACGGGCTTAACAACCAAAAGCCCAAGTCATGTGCCTGGCAGGGCTTTTCTTTTTAATTAGCGAGTTCTTCGCTCCAAGTCCTTTTATATAACTTAGCGGCAGGGTACCTGCTAGCTAGTTTTTTTATTTACTTCAATGATGGAAAAATTAAGTTCTAAGTTTTAGATTCCTAAGAACTATTTTCAGCTTGTTTTTATTTGAAATAAATTTAAAATATTATATAAATATTGATAAATCTACTACAAATTATAAAACAGTTCAAAATCCCAACAAAAAAAAAATTCAAACGAATTAAAAACTGAAGGAACCTATTAATTCAATTTGATTTTGATTTTGATTGTTTTAGGTTTTTTTCTAAATTAATATTTTTAAATGCCGATAAAAATAAAATTCAAATAAATTAAAAAACTAAATGAACTTCGATGATTTAAGTTATGAATTTGAAAAATTAGCTCGATTTAATTTTGATTTTTTTTAGATTTTTTTAATATTTTAATTTTCACCTTTCAACATTGGATTAGTTAAAAATTAGATTTTGTAATTTTTTCACTTTCCTCTCCATGGAGTTATCATAATATCATGTCTCGGATTAAATACTTGGCAGGTTAACTTGAATTGACTTAGAAGTTTTTTTGGTTTCATATTTTAATATATTGTTGGCTTTGAGAATTGAACTTTTTATTTTTATTTTATTTATTTTTTATTAGATTATCTTGATTTTATGGTTAGGTCATGAATTTAGCTAATTGATTTAAGTATACTTAAGTTTTTTTAATTTTTTTAATTTAATTTTTCAACATTTTATTTGTTGAGAATTAAACTTGACTCACTTGTAACTCGGGATAATCTCATAAAATAAGAAAAAATTAAAAAAAATAATTAAAAGAATGAGGATCATAATTACATAAAAAATCAAATGAAAAAAATATATTTAGGGACACAATTGTAAAAAATAAAATTAAAAATTAAAAAAAACATAAGCAATTAAGAGAACAGGGACATGAATTGAGTAAAAATAAATGAAATGAAATAATGAGGGATAAAATTTAAATAAAAATCAATAAAATGATTGAAAAAATAACAATTAAAAGAATAAGTATCATATTTGATATAAAATTTAAATAAAATCAAATAAAAATAGATGAAATTGAAAGAAAAAATCCAAAATAAATAAAGACCAATAAAAAAACAGAACTACAATTGAAAGAAAAAATAAATTAGAGGACAACTCTATATTTTAACTAACTCGGCATGAATTTCAAGAAAAAAAAAAGAAGAGAAAAAAATTTTATTTATGTGATTTTTCCTATAACCATTACCCATCAACTAGATGCTTTAAAAAACATAGCGGTTAAATCTTTTGGGCTACCAAAAGATGTAGTAGGCATCGCCTTAAAGGTACCGGCAGCTATGCTAGCCCGTGCTATTCATAATTTAGTAATGTTTTATTTTTTTTATTTTTATATGTTAAAAGACTTATTTGCCTCTAATTCAAATATATTATAACAGGAAAACATTGTTTAAATACTAAAATACCCCTTGACCCCTTCTTTATTTTTTATACTTGAAAGGTAATGAAGTAATTTTTTCAATTTTAAAAAAAATAAAATGACAAAAAACCCCTCTTATCCTTTAATTTTTTGTTTACTTTTTAAGAGTATTTATATAATTTAAATATGAAAAAAAAAGTTAATTGATCATTATACCTCTGATTAATTTCATGAAAATAAATGCATCCCCTGAAAAGATTGCTTAGCTACAAAATAAAAGATTGATGGAGTTTATTTATATAACAATGATTACAAATTCTTTTTTTCTTGATTTTGATGAGTGGAGAAATAATCATTTTAAGCTGGTTTAAAAAACATTAATGTGCATTATAAATTAAAGTGGAAATAATGACCTCAATTATAAGTTTGATGATATCATGAGCAAAATGATTTTTCTATTTTATTTCTCATCAACCAAAGGAATACGTTGATATACTGTGTTTGTTTTATATGCCCCTGCTAAAAACGACTCTGTTTCTGTCTCCTATTCTATCATGCCTTCTCTGTCCCAATTGCTATATAAATTTGGAGGAAAAAATAGTTAATAATTTTTATTTAATTATATAATGATAAAAATATATGTTGTCAGAAAATAAACTAGATAATTTTTTTTAAGAAAATAATAATAGGCTGTTAAAAAACTTCTTAATATTATAAAAAGATTAATATACTCTTATTTGAAAAATAAAGTAAAAATTGAATTGTATTTAATAAAAAATAGCTGTTTCATAATTGGAAAAAATATATAATTGAGTTTTTTTTCATTAAAAATAAAAATAATTTAATAATAAATATGGGCAAAACTCATTATGTATAGTTTGTGTTCCCAATTTATCAGAGGAGCTTCTATGTTATTGATTCAGTGAAATAAACTCGATTGCTTCAGTCAATTGAACTCTTATATTTTCAATTTTAGTTAATTAGATATGATTTTTCAAGATTGAACATTTATATCGACTAATCAATCCTTTTCGGTGTTTGAGGATGATATTTTCAATAATGAGTAATATTTTTTTATTCAATATATTATATTTAATTGATTGGAATTAAAAATACATGAATTTAATTGATAGAGATTATTTCTAACACATCATCAAATTAAAAATCAAAGCATTAACACATCATCAAATTAAAAAACTAAAGCATCTCATTAACCCATAAATATACATATCTCATAGTTTTTAGGAGCCAGGATATTTCAACGGCTAACCTTTTCCTCCACCCTGATATTCCACTCCATTAACCCGGAAAAAGAATTGGCGGTGTGAGGGAGAGAGAGAAGGTGTCCCCAAGCAATAAATGCTTTGTAGAAGAGAGGACAAAATTTACGTGGTGTTAGAACGTGAATGGCCCAGCTAACAAAGGTAGTGTTTATTTTATTTTTTTAATATAAAGTTGTTTTTTAAAATAATATTTTTTATTTTTTATGAAAAAATATTAAAATTAAAAACTTTAAAGTAAAAACAGTTATACTGAAACTTTAATAAGACTAAAAAATATTAAATTTTATATTTATTTTTTAGATATTATGAGTTTTAAAAATTTTAGAGATTTATTTAGCTATTAATTTTAAAATTTATAAAATTAGTTAAAATACAAGTAAATTAATATTAAAAATAATGGTTAATAATATTAGAAACATTGTGTGACGAAATTATTTTTAGGGATGCAAAAAAAGATTCCGTTGATCAGCTCTATTTTAAACTCTGATTTGTTTAGCCTTGCCATGCTTATGAGTAAAGCATGTTTTAGCTAATTATAAAGGAAATATAAGAAGACATGGTTTTGTCTCCTAAGCAGATTTTACTTGTGAGCACAACGAGTCAAATAAAACTTAAATGTAATATTTATAGATTGAAATTAAATAATAAAATTAATAAAAAAAATTATTAAAAAATTAAGAATAAAAATTAGAATATCTATAACAAGAAAGGTTAACTATAATTTTTTTAAAAAAAAAATATGAAAGAAACTCATGGAGAACAAACCAATACTAATATATATTGTTTCATAAAAAAAAAATATATATATATATATAGCGACACTTGTAGTTACATTGAGAAATAGCATTTTTTGATGTCAAAAGGCTCCACATACGTGGCATGAAGTGTTCGGGTGCATCTTGATGCCATATATGTGCATGTTTTTTTTTTTTTATTTAGCCAAACATTAAATTGCTCTTGAAATAATTTAATAATATTAAAAAAATTATTAAGAAAACAAAAGGTCCACAACACAAGTTTTTAAATTTCTCTTTTTAAGAGATTATTTCATTATAGTTTTTAATTATTTATTATTTTTTATATTTAATTAAATATTAATCGGCTAACATTATAATAATAAAGAAATCATCATGCAAATACTAAAATGCTTTTTAAATCCAGTTTTAATTTTTATACTTCCAATAATATTTTAATTGGTTAACTATGCAATTAAAATGAGAAAATACTTAATTATTTCTAATTAATTTGATAATGACAAACAATCTTATAAAAAGACATCAATATCCTTAACTGTTTGTTCTAATAAAAATTGTTTTTTAATTTTGAACTAAAATATTTTTCTAATGTATTTTAACCTCTCTTTTTTTTTTAATTCTTCAAATCACAGTACCAATAAGGGGATTGTTGAATGATTTCACTAAAGGAATAGCTTATAAATGTTTTCTCTCTTTTCTCCTTGTTTGTTCTTTTATTATTGAAATCAAATTTTGGAGTGGGTTCATTTAATTATTGAGTGGGAATCCTTACTTGAAAACAATATATGTGTTTTTGTGGAAAAAAGAAGAAGTTCCTTTTCAGTGCCTTATCTTAAAGAACAATATGTACATCTAGTCAAAATAATCTCAGAATTTTAGTGGAAAGGTATTTCAATAAGATAAAAACATTTTTTCTCTTAGGTTCCTTTTATAAGAAAATCCATGTTTATTTTTTTATTAAATTATTATTATTTTGAGTTTTTTAACAAAAATTAAATTAAATTCAAACAATATTATTTCATGGATTTTTATCAAAGAAAAATTATATTATATTCTCAAAAACAATTAAAACTTTGATTAAATTTATTTAATAGGTTACCCAAATCTTAGATGATTAAGTCTAATTTTATAACAATATAAAACTTGTTTGTTTTTATATTTTAAAAGTATTTTGAAAAAAATAAAAATAATTTATGTATTTTTATTTTAAATTAATTTATTTTTAGTAGGATAATATTAAAAATAATTTTTTTAAAATAAAAAATATTATTTTAGTATATTCCTCAAAAAAACCATTTTAAAAAACAAAATTTAATTCCAAAAATTCCAAAACACGCAGCCGCCCCCGCCCCCGCCTTCGCCTTCGCCTTAACTAACCCCCTCATTTTCTTGTCGCTAAAATCCTGTCTTTATCATCGCTCTTCTCACACAGCTTCCCAAGTGTCAAGCAGCCAGGTATCCCTTCCGTCACCCACAGGTCCCACCCTTAATCCCCCCCACACGCCGGTTTCAACTGTCTGTCACCTTCCCACACAGCATCACCACTCACGTTGCTTTCACTGGGAATCCGTACATGTATTCACGTGATTATGTCCACGTGGCATGTGGCTACCGGGTAGTACCTACTTTATTGTAACCATGAAGATGAAATCTTTGAAAATGGATTCAGAAGACGAATGGAGAAAATGCGGACCCCCACCATGAGCGGCCGCCGCGCCTCCTTTTACCTGACTGTTTCACACGTGTACTCTTTGTCTATGTGACAATTGCAAAATCTTAAAAGAGGAGGGGCATGAATCTTTCTGCAATAGATTTTTTAGCGTACATGTCCACTTGTACCACTCCATAAACCCATATCTACAAAATAATTAAATAAATAGATGTTAGAATGAAAAAAATAAATAATACCACACTACAGGACCTATTAACTAAAAGAGGGTGGGTGTTTGGTAATTATTGTTTTTTAAAATAATTTTTTATTTAATAAAATTTTAAAATAATTTTTTATTTTTAAAATTTATTTTTATTATGAACATATTCAAAATTTTAATTAAATAAACAGGTGAAAAAAAAAGCAGCTCAATAAAAAGTACTGTTAGAGCAGTATATATATGCAAATCAAAATAAATAAAAATAATAAAAATAAAAATATGCATTATTTATCCGAGGCATAATTACCAAAGGATTGAATAATTGAGGGTTAGCATCGAGGGAGGTAGTAATTAATCGTCACTTATTGGGTAAATAAATAGATAATTGAAAAAAAAGGAGAAAAATAAATCTTCGCCACGAGGAAATTTCATTGATAAATGTTTCATCACCGTGTTGATTTCATGCAAGATTAGCATTAGAGGTCAGATCCATCTTGATCACTGGAGATGAGTGTCAATGGTGATAGGTAAGTCTAGCTCTCCTTCCACCGGCATACCTCTTCCTTCTTTCTCCATCAGAGGTATCAATACCTATCCGTGTCGTAGTATCCTTAGAGAAAATGCTAACAGGACTTCCATCATCATCTGATACCTTCTGCGTATTAAGATCTGACAAGAATTTGGTAATCATCACTGCATTTTCATAAGAAAATGTTACTCCTCCTTCATTTTCCACTGGAATCTCTCCTTCTTCCTGATTATTCTTCCAAAATAGCATTGATCTCTGGCGGTCACTTGCGGGGGGCCTCGACTTTTCTTTTCCCTTTGTTTTTCATGCATGGTTTTTTTTTTTAATGAATTATTGCGTGATTTCCCATAGAAATCATTCTCTCTGTCTCTTTATTGAGAGCGTAACTTCTTCTTTTTTTTTTATCTTTTTCTTTGCCTTTATGTAAAAGATAATATTTCTATGGACCGCGCTAACCAACATCTCTTTTCATGGGCAATGGATTGTCAGGAGTTGTACTTTTAGCTTACTGTGTAATAATTATTGTTTTTAAAATATTAAAAATTAAAAAATATATTAAAATATTTTTATTTTAAAAAAATTATTTTTTATATAGTACATTAAAATAATTTAAAAATATTAATTTTATATAAAAAATAAAAATTTTAAATTTTTTAAAATTATTTCTGAAACACGGAAAGCATAACTCGAAGTGTGTATTTAGATGGGGAATATGGTGGTTTTTTCAATGAAAATATATATTTTTTATTTTAAAAAAATATAATTTATAATTTTACTTTAAAATAATTTTACTTTTTTAAAAATCCCATCAGATGTCCCACAGAAACACACTTTAAATAC